>JAWVMR010000333.1:0-14424 GCA_036321205.1 Trypanosoma caninum | reverse complement strand
AATGTATGACAACACAAACTTTGTCTCATAATATGGTTTTCGTGAGTGGATAATCACAGGAAAATACTTACCTTCGCCGTTTACGACATCCACGATGTACACAATTGTTCCGTCGTCCGCAAGAAGACCATTAACGTAACCACCAAAACGAACCAAATCTGCCTCTGTTTTAAAGCGGTTGGTCAATCTCTCGTCATCCCAGCTGTGGTGTTGCCAATCGATGTTTGCATTTACACCACCGGACCCACCATTTTTTTTTATTGTCCCAACACTCAGCTTTAAACTAAGGTTTGGGGCCTTCACAAAATCACCTTCGGTCGCAAGAACAAATATCTGACTGCCCTTCAAAACCGCCGCAAAATTTAAAATAGTATGGATTGGCCCATTGTCACTGCACCGAAAAACAAAGCGGGTGTTCCAACTCACCGCATTCTTCCTCATGACCCTCCACACCCAGTCATTTCCGGTCGTTCGAATAAACCTCGACACGAGATCAGAGCCATACCGCTCGTGATATGTTACTTTCGCGACAACAGCCATCACGCCATCATTAGCCACAACGACAGGTTCTGCAAAACTATGCACGGCGTTGTGTCGGCTTTCATAGTCATAACGGTCATGTGCATCTCTTTTATGCGGTACAAATATGTCAACGCGGTCATTTGGCGTAGTGCCGTCGGCGTAAGCAGTCCTACATGTATTGTAGCACATACTAAACGCCATCAAAAAAAACGCAAAATACAAATACTGTGACATCCTGCGCTGTGCCGCTGTGACCACCTGCTGTTTTAACCAAACGCAACAATCTTTGAACACGCCTCTCTTCCCCACAAAAAAAAAAAAAAAAAGTGTAAGGTAAGCTAATAAAAAAACCTTTCTTCGACTGCGTGTATTTACATATGTAATCAAAAAAATAAAAAATGAAAATAAAGATTAAGATAAAAACAAAGATAAAACGTTGCTGTTCTCTCCACATCAAAAAACAATGATGGGCCTTTCAAAATACACACTGCGTTACAAAGTTCCTTCCCACAAATTAATGTACATGCCTACAATTGAACAAAAAAAAAAAAAAACAACAGAGGCGGCCCCCCACAGCCAAGCGATAGTAATTCCCCCATCAGCAAACATAGTAGAAATATGAGACAACTGAATCCTTTGTCAGTGACGTAACTTTATCAACTACCCTTTTCAAAACTCATATCACACGCCTCAGTTCACCAATAAACTCCGCAAAGCCACGACCACACACCTTTCCAGTGTCATGTAGGCGGTTAGCTTAACTCACTTAATGTGCTTTCACTTGACACGTTCTATTAGCAGAACAGACAGACACCAACCATTTTTTCTCTTTGTGTCCTCATAAACATGTCCAACACGCCACCCGGCTGTCGTTTCTTCGCTTTGCTCTTCGGCTCTGGCGCCTGACTTGGGCCCTTCTACCCTCCTCCCGCTCCAAACAGCAAGAATAATGGGGCCACTCTGTCCACATCAGAAAACACACCCATATCAGGGGTTAAATAAAAAATGAAAAAAATAACTCAAACAAAATTAAAATCACCCACACTCTTTCAGGGGAGAGGGTAGTAGAAGCGGCCGCCTTCCTCTTCACGGGTTTGGGTCTCTCCTCGCAAGCGGTTCTAGGCACCGGCCTGAATGGACTCGCAAGCTTTAAGAGTCTGCAAAAAAAAAAAAAAAAAAAGACCGATAGTCCGTCGTTAAAGCACATTTCCTCCCTTTTTAGGCCCCTCAAGGCGGAAGCTGCTGCGGTGCCGGGCACTCCAATAGGCATTATTGAAACAATCACACTCCATGAATGAAAAGTGCATCTCCTGCGCAAGTCAAAAACTCGCCTTACTGTCATAGAGCATCGTTGCAGGGCAAGTTGCTTCGGCTAAAGGACAAATCCCCGTCGTTCCCGCTGAGCTCCACAATGTAAAAGACAAGGGTTCCTCTTTACACTACCGCTAATAAGCAACAGGGCCAGCGAACATGTCCGCACGTGCAGAATAGCTTTCCAACTAACCTCACCTTAACTCCATCCTGCTGGAATGTCTGTGTGCGCCCTCCCCCGGATGGTCGAAAGCCATGAGACCCCCCCCCCCGCCCGAGTCCCGCAGCAGAACTGCAGGCGCGACCACTCGGCTTCCCCCTGAACCGTGTATACTTTAAACCCATCAGCGTCACGTTGAGGTGGTTAGCTTTCTACAAAAACAATTATTGAAAAATATGTAGAACAAATAATAATAATAATAATAATAAAACAAAAAGTCAAAACCCCAAAACCTTTAAGCACACGCATCTATGCGTATATATAAATGTATGTATATATGTGTGCATATTTCCCTTTTTTCTTTATTTTTAATATGCCCATTTATCTCTTAAAATAAAAAAAGGCAAAGAATCAATGCAATATTTGCAAAATTCTCTGTGTGTGAAAACCCCAAAAAATAACAAAAAAAAAAAAAGTAAAATACTTTTTCTTGGTTACTAACGTTTTGTCGATTGTTTATTTTTTTCTCTTCCATCCATCGTTGACTACACTACAGTACCACACCTAAAACGTGAAAATCGTGTCATCTTCTTTTTCATTGTTAGTTGCTGATTGTGTGTCAAAAAGCATGCTTTCTTTCGGTTTCAAAGCTTTTTCTCTTAAAAGAGTTCTTTTACGTGTCTTTTTTAAAGCCTCTCGTGTGTCTTTTTTTGCTGTTGCGACCTTGCTTGTCTGCCACCACGGCTCTCGATCACCAACACAATTATCCACATCTTTCCCACCATCATTTTTTGTAGACAAAAAAGACCTTGCTGACTGTGCTTCTTCAACTCGTCTGCAGTTTTCAAGCGGTGGGGGAGTGGCGCTAAAAACATTCGGGTCTGTGTCGGTGGCCACCTCTTCGCGAGGTCTTTTTGATGCCCTCTTGCTTACCTCCGTGCAAGTAACAGGACCAGTACCAGACAATAAAAATAATCGTTGTCGTTCCTCCCTCAGCACGTCATAAGAATTGCTTAGCGACGCAGAGACTGCTGGATGACACACAAAAACGTCCTCCGACTCCAGCGCAAGCCCTTGTGTGCACGCATGCGCAGGTCCGTCGTACTGAACCCGAGGCCTGCCAAGTTGGTCAAGCCCATCAAAGCGTATGTTTTCCAAAAGACCGCCCGCATGCACGGTATCAATGTTAACGCCACGCACAAGAACATTGTCGTGAAGACCCACATCCACAAACGCGCCAAATGTTGTGACACTTTGAACAATTCCCCTCAGCTTTTGACCAGGTTTCAGATCTGCTATTTTTTGTGGTGCGCGACGAAAAATCCCGGCATGTGGCAACGCCGAGCGAGGATCAAGTGCGGGCGAGGCTAACTCACGAGACAAAAGCTCCAGAGTCGCCTTGCCACAACCTACACGAGTCGCAATATCCTGAAGCTCCTCGTCCTTCGTATGGAGTAGAATATTGCCTACCTCCTTCCTCTCTTTCCCTTCGTATAGTTTTAATAGTTTTTGTACGGTTACATAGGACTCTGGGTGAATATTAGAGTTATCTAGCGGATTAGTAGAATTTGGAAAGCGAAAAAAACCCGCAACCTGTTGATACACTGTTTCACTCATCCCAGGGACGCGGCGCAGATCTTCACGACTTTTAAGCTTCTTCGCATGTCGCGCAAGAACAATCTGGTCCACTATACGCCTTGTCACGCCAGGAACCTTCTCCATCACATAACGGTTGGCAACCAACGTGTTCACACCAACAGAAGCTACACAAGACTCTAGCACACCGGTCAGTGCACGCAGCAGTGCCGCCTCACTCACGTCGTGCTGGTACATGCCAATGCCCATAGAACGCACGGGTATCTTTACAAGCTCACTAAGTGGATCAATAACTCGGCGACCAATGCTTACTGCCCCTCGGTACATTGGATCAAGTGTAGGAAATTCCTCCTTTGCAACATCAGAAACCGAATACACACTCGCCCCTGCCTCACTAACAATGGCATATTCAACGCTTAACATTTTTTTATCAATAGTATCAGCAACAATGTCTGCTACCCGCCGCGAGGCTGTACCATTGCCAATAACTATCTTATTAAGCTTTAGCTTTTCAACGCAGCTGGTAATATAATTCTTCATATTTTCCTCATCAAGTACACTACATTTAAAACGCGTCAACACACCACCGTTCTCATCTAAAGCAACACATTTAACACCATTTGTCACACCTGGATCCATAGCCAGCAACCTAGCATCGCGCATGGGACACTGCATAAGAATATGATGTAGGCTATGGGCAAATACGGCAACCGCTTCTTTTTGGGCGCTTGTTACTAAATCCCGCCTGACAATGTTGTGGATAGTCTTTAATAAGTGATTGTATGCTGCTTCAAGGCAGTTTATTAACAAAGAATAAGCCGCAGATTGACTCTGTCGATTCAAACCAGCAAATTTACGTCTTGCCCACCCAAAAAAAACATCATGGATTCGGTTTGGTGTGATCATTTTTACCATCAATACCCCTTTTCTCTCACCACGCTGCAGCGCCAATACATTGTGTGCATTAATGCGTTGCACTGACCACCGCCGATTATCATATGCTGCAAAGTGTTTTTTAAGCGTTTCAAATGTTTCGGCAGCAACTTCTTTCGCGCTTTTTTTTCTCGGGGTTTCCACAAGCAAGCTGCTAATAGCACCGCCTTTCCTAAACTCAACCAACATTAGTTGTCGCACTTCGTCACACCGCTGCACCTCTTCCACAACAATCGCCTGAAAAAGTTTGGTGCCATCTGACAAAGAAGAAACAATTTTCGGAATATCATCAGCATGGTCTGATGTGTACAGCAATTTCCTTGCCAAAGGATCTAACCCTGCTTCTCTAGCCCTATATGACAAGCTTGTTCTCTTCACCTTGAAGGGTTCCCACGCGTCCTCCAATTGACTTAAATGTACCAGCTTTTCAAACGCCAGCTTAAGTTCCTCCGTGAGAAGTCCACGGCTATTAAGATTTTTCAGCATAAACGCGCGACGCCGTTGCACTTCCTGAAGCTCCTCCGCCATATCAATGAGGCGGCGAAGAATTGTTTCATCAAGATGACCAGTCTCATCACGGCGGTAGCGGGCCAGAAATGGAACAGTCGATCCCTTCTTTGCCTGCTCAAGTACAAAACGAACAGAGGTAGAAGAAATGCATAACCGCGCCGCAATCAAATGATGCAGCTGCTCCTGCGCACTTTTGGCTTCATCCTTTGCCTCAACCGCCACGTCAGAAAAATTACGTGCCACCATAAAAGAGTGTCGCAAAAGTCTCAAACGTTTTGCAGCTATGTTTTTGATAACACGCAGCATAAAAAACAACAGTAAAAAACCAAATTAAAAAAAGGGGTATAAAAATAACAAACCAAAAAAAGATATATATATATATATATATATATATATATATATATATATAGGGTCTACACTCAAACACCCTTTCTTTTCCTTTTTCTTTGCCCTCACTTGTGCACGCAAAAAAGTACATTATATATATACACCCCACAAAAAGAAAAAAAAAAAAAATGATAATAATATTAAAACAAAGTGTGTTATACAGATATTTATATATTTATTTAATCAGTGCATGCTTATAAGGTCAAAAAGATATAAAAATCAAAAAAAGTAAGAAAATAAAGTAAAATAAAATAACGCAAATAATATCAAAACTTTATTCCTTTATCATGCGCTAACAACAACATTTATGCAGACAAAAAAGTACATATACGTATATAAATGCATATTCATTATTATTTCGTTTAATTCTTGTTAACCGCTGGCCCTCTATTAAATATCTCCCATTTTCATGCCTAGCACATCCAACTGAATAATATCTGTGCGCCCACCCAGCAACATCCCCAGATTTGGTGTCGTTCGCCCGAGGTCACCGTGAACAAATTCCTTCACGTATGTGCCCGCCTGCGTCTCCAAATCCACCATAAACCAATGTGAATTCAGTGGAGTTAAATGTATTGAGTGAATCATGCGAGGACGCATTTGCAAAGAGCGCCTGTGTAGCACTCGGATAGGAGTGCGCTGCTCAACAGAAAGATCCCGCACCGCATTGGTCGCTTGAAGACGCTCGTCGTGTTCCGGGTCAGTTATCGCCCGGCTGCACCACACAACGCAGCGGTACTTCTTAACCTTGCTTTGCGAATGCCGCGCCAACCACACGGTAATGTCTGCGTCGGCGAGTCGCAGATCGCTTATCTCCACACTGCCTCCCTCGCTACTGCTCACCGCTTCCTCAAACGCGGCAAGGTCTTGCGGTGTGACCCGCTGACGACTAGGTGAAATGATCTCCAGTACAAACGGCCTGCCGTCACCAAGCATGCGAACATCCACGTCCTCGCGACCAGCGCTGTGAAATTTGTAGTGCCCGTAGCCAAAAACATTTTTCTCGGCCATTTGATGAAAATGGTCCTCCCGCCCATTGTTTTGGCCTCGTTTAGAGTGCGTACCTTCATGCTTTCGCCGCTTATCATCCTGCACCAGACGCTCGTTTTCCTCCACCCTAAAAGGTAGTGATGTCAGACCCTCAGGAAAAAAAAACGACAGTATTGGGTTAGCAATTATCTCCTGCAAAGAAAATGTGCCAACACGCTCCCCATCGATAAACCACGGAGACTGAGTGAGGCTTCGTTTCATCTTACGGTAGTTGCCAATCAGCATAATGTTTGCATGCTGAATACTCCAGGAAAGCGTCGCGGCATCTTTTACAACAAAATGAGTTGCGGGTCCCCCCACATCATCCACGTTTTTAAGCAACAATCCAATTCTCTCCAAATATGGCTGCACATAATCGTAAATGACGCCGTATGTCAACATACCATCAGAGCGATTACTGCAGTACTGTGACGGCACAACACTGCCGTCAACAAGTTCCTTCAATCTATAATGCTCCAGACTCACATTCACAACAACACCTTCACTATCTGAATTGTATGTAAACGCCTGACCAGCTCGTGGCTGCGTAGCATGAGCAGAATCATTATTGGTGTGTCGCAAAATCTCCTGCATATACGTCGCGTAACCAATAGGAGTCTTTTTTTCTGACAGCTCCGTGTGAGAATGCAACGTATACTGCAAAACACTAGCCCGCAAATCGCTCGTAAAAAACTCCTTAAAGTTGTTGTGTTCCTCTGGTATCACACTTGATGGCTTTGGTCGCTCCCCCTCGCGCCCACTAACGCCGTAAAAGACGGCAGCCACCGCCAACCACATAAACGATATGCTTCGGTGAACATTGACATTAACAGAAAGAAACTCGGAATCAATATGCCGGCTCGTACGAACCGCTGCGGCCACAGTAGGGGCATAAACAAAGTCAAGAAACTGGTATATACCCAAACATGCACAGCACAAAAACGAGATGACTTGACAAGATCTAAATGTTTCAGCACTGTCTTTTTCCATCACGTCAAGGCGCCGTGAGGCACTGCTTATTGTCTCATATACAATTACAAAATGCGGGTGATACGATGTATCCAGTATTGGCGCCTCACCCTTGTTCGCCTGATTCTTCTCAGTATTTCCACCCACAAAGGAATTTAGCTGCGACAATGGTGCTGGTGGTGGTACCTGATGCATAATTGACATCCGTAGCGCGCACGCATAACACAATGGAGCCTTTTGCAGCCCGCAGCCCAGCACCGCAGCCATTTCTGCCGCTTGACACTAGACCCCTTCACTCCCGTGTTCACACTTTTTTCTTTCTCCCTCACTTCAACGTTGCCGCCACCGCACCTCTACCTCTTTTTCTTTCTGTTTTTGTCGATACCTTCTTCTCCTATCTTTTTTGTCCCTCACGACTACAGTTTTAAAAACAAAGAAGAAAAAGCAACAAAAACCAAGGCAATTTATTTTTCTCTTGGTCGCAAAAAACAAACAGTAACAAACAAATATCCCCCCTAAAAAAAAAAAAAAAAAAAAAAAAAAAAAAAAAAAAAAAAAAAAAAAAAAAAAAAAAAAAAAAAAAAAAACAAAAACAAAAAAAAAAAAAAACAATACAGTGATTATAATTATAGATGCTATAAGCTTAATAGAAGTTGTCAACTTACCCCCAAAATAATATGTACATATAAATAAATGTGTTTTCGCTGAGTCAACGCGCCAAGCAAAATTAACAAAAAAAAAAAAAAAAAGACTTATGTGCATTTTGGACAATTCAATATTGCTGTCACTGTTTTTACCACTTCTTTTTTTTTTTTTTTCTAAACATTCATCCACATACTAAAAACCTATAAAAAATATATCTATATATAAAGCTTGCCAGTTTATTTTCTTTTTTTACTAAAAATTTTTTTCAATTAATAATTTCAAAATTTTTCCTACAAGATGCATTAATATACTCGCATATCACACAAAAAATACATTCCTGCATTTATACATTATTTTATCCGTTTTACACAAACTCGCCTTAAGCATCGTATCTTTCCAAAAAGATATCAAAACCAGACAATAAAGTCAATATATATTATTTATTTATTTTTAGTTATTGTTACCGAACATCAAAAAAAAAAAAAATCTCAAAATAATTTCTCTAATGTTCCTCGGCTTCAAGCGGTTCTGTCACAACTCTCCCATAAAAGTCCTCATTTCGGATAAAGTAGACGTAAATGGAGGATAGTACAATGGAGCTGCCCAACACCGAAAGATTAACAATAATGCTTTCCATGTCCTCAATCATTGCCACAATTGACACCCCTAAAAACAATAGCAATGGTACAATAAGCAGTAGTGTCTTGTATCCTTCCAACGGAACTTTAAAAGGACGATGCAAATGTGGGTAACGGTGTCGCATAATATAAAAAGACAAGAAGATCAACACTATTCGTATGCCATACAGCACCTGATCAGCCTTAACAAGAGGACCAAAATCAAAAAAAATACCAAAAATACCCGTGACCAATGCATTAATCGTGATTGTCCAATGATGAGTACCAAAGCGGTTATTGCGACGGTATAAAATTTTGTTTAATGGCCCAGGAAATGCCTCTGTAGAAGCAACACCGGCAATGGTGTGAGAGGTTGTGCAGAGCGATGAAAGCAATAAACCAAATGCTGACAAGACACTCGCCAAAACCACAAAATTCCGCAACGGGAGTCCTCCAATATAGTCACCAACATACGACCAGAATCCTATCTTCCATTCAGAAAGATCTGGCGGACCTTTACGAATGCTCGCCCCCAGCAATAGCGGAGGAATGTACGTCAAATATGCAAGACCCAAAAGCGGTGCAAGCGCCATGATGATTGTTTTATGCGGGGCCTTGACCTCTTCAGAGACGGTGGCTGCCTGCTCCATGCCACAAAGATTCCATGATGCAGTCGCGATAAACGACGACCACTTAATATCGTCTGGAATATAGCTGATGGCTGGCCAGTTAAGATAAAAGTTAGTTTGAAAAACATGCATAGTAAACATTATCAAAAATGGCATCATTGTAGAAATACTTAGTATTATACTTAAGGAACCGACAGCCTGTATACCTAAAACGTTAAGAGTATATGTCATAAACATTATGCCTGCTCGAATCAGCTTCCTATGAAGATCATTGCAATAAAAAGATGTGCACAAGTAGTCGGAAAAAAGCACTATGTACAAAGCATTGTCAATGAATATTAATAATAGTGACAAAATAACCATGACAAAATACACGACACGTGGGAAAGAAAGGTTGATCCACATTAAAAAAGCGGCATTCGATGGGGCTGCTGATGCAAGTTCAGAAACAACAAGTGCAGTTGGCGCGGCCATAAAAACTGGAATAAGAAATATTGAAATAATAGCCAAAAGAACACCACCACCCTCAACAGTTTCCTCAATGGAATATGCACCGGACATAGTGAACGTATACATGATTCCAAGTAACATTATCGTCGTAACCTTGTTTTTTGGTACCACCTTATCAATCTCTTGCACTGAATTGACAGACCGCTCGTCCGGCACCGCTGCGCCGTCAGCCACTTGTGCATCACAATTAATTGAAGCAATACGGCGATTATAAAGATGGCATCGTGGGTGTTCAAAATATTGACGTTGTGGTGTTGCAACACTTGACTCTTTGCTTGACATCAATTTTATTACCCTTTAGCAGAATCACCTTTTACAGAAAAACCAGCAACACTAAATCAATAAAAACAAGAAACCCCAAATGATGATAATAACAATATTACAAATATAGTTGTATATAACGAGCAAATAAATAAATAACAGACAACTGCAAAATAACAACAACAACTAATAATAATAATAACAAACGGCCTTGTCCACTATAAGCAAATTATAGCGCAAAAAAGGTCTTGAGTTTCAAATCCGTTTCTATTTTTCTATTCTTCTCTTTTCCTTTCCTTTTTTTTTTTTTTTTTGTGTGTGAGAGAGAGAGAAAACGATCGAAAATTAAGAAAGCTATTTTTAAAGCAAAACACATGTTACAAGTAATAAACCAACTTAAGTGCTAAGAAGAAAAAAAAGAATGGAAAAAAAGTCGTGAGACCAAAGGTCTATCACTGGCCTTCTCAGCAAGACAAACCCTCACCAAATCTTTTAAATTATCTGAGTATGTACTATCAGTGCTATGCTCAAACTCATCTAGAATCGGACCAAAACTATTTGATGAGTCCTGCCTGTAACTATACGTAATCATTGAAGGCACCTGCAATTCCAACGGACACCACGGCAGCCTCCCTGTTGAAAGCTGATAAGTAAGTATGCCCACAGACCACACATCGTTTGAAGGCAGAAACTGCATTCCGCGACAGCTCTCAGGTGACATGTATTGTGGTGTACCGTATACACAGGCACATGCGTCAGACCTTGTTTCGCCTAATCCCGCCACTGCCTCTTCTGATAAAGCAAAAGAAATTGGATACGCAGAATCAAAGTCCGCCAACTTGTACCTTAAGCGCTGCGCGATTGGATCCATAACAAGAAGTATGTTTTGTGGTTTGACATCATTATGAACAACACCAACCTCATTGTGTAAGTAACACAAAGCATGCAAAATATCTATAAGAATTGTTTTAATATCATCCTCTGCCAGTTTTTCCTTCTTTTTTAACACTTCGTTCAAGGTTCCATCGGTTGCCATTTCAAAGGCGGTATACATGTTGGCAGACCCTCTTACGCCATCAGCTAACAACAACCCTATGTGATAGCAGTAAACAAGAGAAGGATGTATGGCACTCTGCCAAACAGTTACTATGCGAATCCAACGATCAATCTCATCAATAGTATCCAAGTGCACCTCGGTGACCTTAACAGCCACGGTGTAAATTTTTTCACCATCAACCCCATCCGTACATAGTGTGCCTTGGTAGACTCTGGAGTACCCACCTCTCCCTAAAAGATGGTGCCTGTGTGTAAGAACAACAGAAGTACCTTGTATAGCAAATTCAAAAAAACTGTGAGACACACTACAGGTCTCAAGCGTTGTTACTTCATTCAAATATTCATCATAATCGTCATCTACTTTCACCAATGAAAACAGAGATTCGCCTTCGTCTGTCATAAGCAATTTGGTACCTCCAGCATCAGAGTGCTCTTCTAGAACCTGATTAGTCGCTTGCAGAAATGTTGCGTCTGCACCTCCTTTTTCCAGCAGCTGACTTTTTAACTCGTTTAAGAAACGTACTGTCTCCCGAAATCCCAACTCCCTCCATTCAAATTCTTCGTTCATGTTGCATTCATTGCTTTTTTCTTTTGTTATACAAGCATATATAAGAAACAGACAAATGCACTTAACAAACCTCTAGAAATTCACTATTAGTAACAAGACAACACCATAAAGCATTTTCCACGTACTGCCCAAAACAAGTGCAAGCACATCACCAAGTACAAACAAACAAATTAAAAAAAAAAAAAGATATCCTACAAATTATTCACCATGGTGGTTGAAATAATAACTCGGTCTGCCTCTTCCTAACAAAAACAACAACAGCAGCAAATAATAAAAAAAAAAAAAAAAATGTAGCAAACTAACAAAACATCCAAAAAAAAAAAGTGTTTTTTTTTTTTTACTTTAATATAACAATAGCTAGCTCATCTACACCACTATACTTACTCTACGTATTTTGCCAAAATAATCAACATAAAGTCAAAATAATATATATATATATATACTAAAACTTATTTTTCCTTTTTTTCCTTTTTCTTTTTTTTTTTTTTTTCTGCGTAATGTATGTATGCCGCAGCTAATCAACCCACCGACGCGCACCAGACATATTTGGCACCTTCCACCCATCTTGATATTGCCAAAAGTGATGTGGAGAACCTCCCGCATTATTAAAAAAAAAGTGCTTTGGCACTCCTGGTGGAATTTCCTTCATTAATGGAAGAGGAATGCCAAAAAAAAGGTCATAGATAACACAGGCAATAAAGGCAAAAATAGATGTTCTATAGAACAGCCACTCAAAAGGGATCTGAAAAGGCCATCCAATAGCGTGTTTGGTAATGTAAAAACCGCCGGCTGTAGGAGCAGTGGAAATCTGTTTAGGATGTTCACGGTAAGGAAATGTACGCTTGGGAACACCATGCGGGTATAAAGCATTAACGTCAAAACCGCCAAGTATTACTTTAGAGCGGAGAAACATTTTTTTTTTTTTTTTGCTTCCAACCTAGTACACTATGCTATACTATACTATACTATACTATTATTATATAAATATATGGCGCTAGATAAAAAAAAAAAAAAAACATGTTTGGTTATTTAGTCACACTATTGTGAGCACCCCAGCTCCTTCATCAATATATACATATAAATGCCCTTTAACAATAGTAGTAAAATATTTCCTCGTTTACTGTACATCATTTCTGTCTGCAAATGCATCAAAAAATCTCTAACTTTTTTTCGCATTTACCATCAAAAAAAATGTTTTTTATTGCTTACCTGCCAAAAATCGCTGCCCCCTTTTTGCCTTAAGTATTTCATTCTTGATACTTAGCACCTTTTCAATTTTCTCAACATTTGGAATTGGCTCTCCCTCTCCATCGGCAACAAGCTGCGGTCTGGCATTTATAATCTCTGCTGCTATTCTAAACTCCTCTTCCGCCTTGCTAAGATTGTTCTGCAAGAGAAAACAGGTGCCCAGATTTAAAGGTAAGCAGGGGTCCCATTTCAATCGTTTTGTATCATCTACCATCAAAGCCTGAAAATCTCGAATAGCGGTATTCAAAAGCTCCTCCTCGCGTGCTCTCTTTGAGGCTGCTTCCATCTGCAAGCGCACTTCCTCCTCCACCTCCTTTATTGATTTAGGAATCGATATTTTCTTGGAGCACAGTTCACCGTTATCTGCTTTCTTCTCATCGTCTTCAACATTTTCATCATTATCACCTTTTTCCCACATATTTTCCACGATGCGCAGAGCAAGACAACCTCTGCGTAGCTGGGCGTATGAATAATCTTCTTTTGTGTTTAAGGCTACAGAATACGCACTCAAGGCATCTTCCGGTAGCCCCTGATCCTCATACGCTTTTCCGAGATTAGCCCATGCGTAATAGTTCGCCCTGTTAAGTCGGATCGCAGTCTTAAAATCACTAACACAACGGTCAAAATCTGCAGAAAGCAAACGCAACCCCGGTACACGTGTACTTAACGTACAAAGCCCCCTAAGATTATACAAGTGATCGTTGCCAGGTTCGATTCCGATAGCAGTTGTGTAATCATCAAAAACGAGTTGCCACTTTCGCAAAGCCGTGTTGCATGCCGCCCGCCCCTCAAAGGCTCTGACGTAGTTTGGATCTTTTTCCAGGCACTGAGTGTAATACTCGATGGCTTTATTATAGTTTTCCAGTCCATAATGGCACTCCCCCAAATAAAAAAAAGTCTCAGCGTTGCCGTCGTATAATTCTGCCGCAGCTTCAAAAGCAGTAATGGCCTTCAGATAATTTGTAGTTGCATTACGACCCGTCAGCTCAAGAAACCCTATGCCCTCTTCACATTTTTCTTTGGATGCCTTTATCTTGGCTTCTAGCAATTTTTTTTCCTTGCGCTCCAAAGCTTTCTGCGATTTCTTTGATCGCGAGCGTGGAGCCATTCTCCAATAATCTTGTTTTGTTCAGCTTGGTTTTCACACACATACACACACACACACACATAACGATAACAATAAAAATAATAGTAACAGGTTTAATAAAAACAAACACAAAAAAATAAAAAAAAAAAACAAATAACTAAATAACTTTTTAAATTTAATTCACCGTTAGAAACAACCAACTACAATTTGAATTGGCAAGTATATTTTTGTGTCAGAGATACATATAAACCAGCTTCTTATCTTTGTTTGAATATATTATATATTTTTTTTTACATATACATATATAATATAAAGAATACGCACAAAAAAGAAATCTCAACACAGAGACGCACAGACAAGATATGCTATATATATATATATATATA
>JAWVMR010000331.1:6718-34355 GCA_036321205.1 Trypanosoma caninum | reverse complement strand
AAAAAAAAAAAAAAAAAAAAACCCCCCCCCCAAAAAAAAAAAAAAAAAAGAAAAAAAAAAACTATCCGTATAACAACTGTGTAAAGAGTAACCCGATAAATTCCTTGTCACCGTAACTCTTTACACCCTACAAGGCCAGTACATGTGGCGTAAACGACCACCCCCGTTGTGCCCCACCGCCTTGACTCATGTTTTTCGCCGGCGCTCTGCATTTGCTCTAGGCAACAAAAAAAATATATATCAATGTTTCGCTTTTCCGCGCGCCGCTGAATCCGGACAAAACGACTCGGGAGAATGTGACGCCCGCGAAAGACGGTGGTACGGCATCCTTTCAGTCTTCATCATCACCATCATCTTTAGCCGTTTACTCATCTTCAGCGCTTCACGTGCTACCCGCTTCGCCTCGTCAATGTTGCGCCGTTTGTCCCGCAGCCACACTTTGTAGTCGGCGATCTCCTCCTCAGTCATTATGCCATACTTTGGAAATGTGTTCCACAGGTACAAACAGCTGCCCACAAAATACGAAAAAAAACCAACACCGACAAACGCAAACATGGCAGCGGGAGTTACAAAAGGCAAATACACGGTTAATCGCACACCGCAGTGACGCAAGTAATCGCGCAAAAGTTTACCTGAAACGTCTGCTGTAAGAGATAGATGTAAAAGAATAACCAAAAAAGCAATCTCAAGTGCTGAAATAATATCTTTTCTAAAATTAAGATTTCTCCAACTGAAGCCAAAAAAATTAAACTCTACTGCCGATCTATTTATTACGGCAATGACCAGCGCAAAAACAGAAAAATATATAGACAAGTATAAGTGTGTGATGTGGTCAGCAAAAATGTCGTTTATATTACGACTGTTCAAAGAAAGATCAACAGATTCAAAACCATAAAGTGAGTCCTGACGCGTGTTGTAGCTGCATGTCGCTGTTTTAAACGCTAGTGCGGGGGCAAGCTTTAACGGACCTTTCCACCACGCAATATCAACAAATGTGCGGTTCCTTGCCATCACAAAGCGCGTGGTGTAGACCAGAAACAATGACAACTGGACAATATTTAAAAAACCATACATAAAAATGACAAGTTTTTCTGACTGGAGTCTTGCCTTGTTTGGCCGCCGCTGAAGGTCACTCACAACATGCATAGGTTTATATGTATGTATGTATATGTGTGTCTGTGTTTCCGTAATAACACTGTGTAATTGTGTTTGACACTGACTGCCACAGTTTTGCTGAAAAAGCCTCCTTTTTTTTTCTAAAAACAAAATGGACAACTACTCACTCAAAAAGCAAAAAAAAAAAAAAAAAAAAAAAGTAACCAATCAATTTAAAAAACAAATAAATTAATTTGTTACCCAATATGAATAAAAACAGGCATACACACACGCACACACGTTTATATCTATCTGTATATATATAGCTAGATAGATATATTACAATAAAAATAATAACCAAAACAACCAAAACGTGCAGAAATACACCCAAAACAAAACTAAAAATTAATAACTCTAAAAGTGAGCACAGATTACTTTGATTCTTTTAGAAAATTTCTGTGCTTCACTTAAGGAAACAAAACAAAACAAAAACAAAAAACAAACAAACAAACAAAAAAAAAAAAAAAAAAAAAAAAAAAAAAAAAAAAAAAAAAAAAAAAAAAAAAAAAAAAAACAACAACAACAACAAAGGAACGGTAATAAAATAGCAAAATATATATATATATATATATATATATATAGATATAGATATATATACATATATAGATAGAAACACAAGCATATCTGTGTCTCATAACCCAGATTTCAGCCTTGTCGTCCAAAAAACATCGACAACATAGATCCCAAAACCTCATTGCATGTCTTTTCAACCTGCTGCAGTGACAAGGGCTGCTCAACCACGTCATCGTGTGCCACTTGTTCTGACGGCGGCTTGTGTTCGTCCCCAACTGTTGCCGCAGCTGGCAGTGGGCCACATGGCGCACAGTCGCCCACCGCCCGCAGGAGATTAGCACCCTCCTCGTACTTGACGCAGTAGCCCTCGCATGGCCTGAGAATGCAGTACCAGACCACACTGGCACCCTGCGCGGACGCGGTGGTGTCCTGCAGGTCATCACTCGTGGCGTCCCGCTGCTGGGGCTCCTCCTGAACACGCACCTCCCCGGAGACAAGGACATTATCGCCAAAGTATATTTTGCCGACAAGTTGTGCCTCAAGATTTGGCTCTGCAAAGACATTTATAACGCAGTCGGTGTGGCATGCAAAAAGGTATAGTGTGCCGTAAAGCGGAACGCCTTTCCATACGGACTGCCTGAGAGCTTTTTTGAAGAGTGGTGAGGCAATAATTTGACGCACAGTGGGCCGTGCAGAAGGAGACTTCGCCAGCATCGACATGACAAGATCACCCAGTTCACAAGAATATTGATTGTTCATGCACATGGTGGGGTGCTGTGGCTCATGAGCTGTGATGTAGTGCTCCAAACATGCAAGACTGCTTCCGGAAAATGGCAAAAAGTTGGTTAACATTGAGTAAAATACAACGCCAAGGCTCCACACATCGCTTTCATAGCCACAAACACCATGTGTGATGGTCTCTGGTGACATGTACAGCGGGGTGCCAACGCACATAGGCTGGTTGGGTGAAATGTCCTCAAAAAACGCACTGAGCCCAAAGTCCGCAATCTTCAGCACCTGCGTTTTGCCGTGACCACCAGCCAGTAAAATGTTTGACAGTTTGAGGTCACGGTGAACAATTCCCTTTGCGTGTATGTGTGCAATGGAAAGCAGGCACTGAAGAAACATTTGTAACAGCTGCGCCTCGCTAAAGGGATAATTTTGGTGGAGGTAAGCCTCAAGATTACCGCAAGAACAATACTCCATCATAATGCAGACAACACCGTTGTGCTCCTCATACCATACATCGATAAAGCGCACAACACCATCGTCATGAAGGCTTGACATAATTCGGGCCTCCTCAAAAGCAGCAATTATATACGGCGTCTCAACCACCCTTGTACTTGCGTCTTTATTAGCATCATTATCATTAGCTGTCCAAAAGCATTTCACCACAGTCAGCGCACCGTTCTTCAGTTTATCCCGCACAAGAAATACCTCCCCAAAAGAGCCACGACCCAAAAGTTTGACAACTGTGAAGCGTCTTCCCATAAGCCGGCGTTTAGGCAGATGATCCCACTGCATATTAGGTGTATAAATCACAAGTACTTTGTCGCAACCTTCCCACAAAAAAAAAAAAAAAAAAACTTGTTAAAAAAAGCAATTATAACTCAAAAATCTTTTTTTTTTTTTTTTCGTTTTCTTTTCATCAGTCTCCAAACAGTAAAACACCAAACAGGCTTGAAATAATAAAACACACACACACACAAAAAAAAAAAAAAAAAAAAAAAGGCGTTACTCCACTACCCTCTGATGCAAAGAAAGATCCACACCATAAAGAACCACTGCACATCCCGTTAAAAACGGAAGTCTACACGCCTGCCTAGCCAACAACAAAGCCTCCCCAACAGTCCCCGGAGGACGCAAACAACTTTCCCCGTCACCAACACGCTCACCCGCAAAAAGCAAAAGAAGTCGTTTGGTCACACGATCAATTTCGCCATCTGTTACGTGCCACAAACAACCTAAAAAAAATGGGCACCCTGCGTGCAAAAATGCATAAGGCATCCCATAGCAGTCATACGAGGAGCCACTGTCCATTTGTGCGCTGCCGCACCCCATTAACAACGCAGCAGGAAACATCTCGGGATCAGGGAACCGCTCATAAAGCTCCTCTCTATGCAAAAGACGCTCACCTTTGCCATGTCCTACGTATACATAAAGTTGAGCTTTAAATGAATATATTTCACGCAGTAGCTCTCCAGATGACATGTTTTGTGTGTTTACCTTCCATCCGTTTTGCTGAAAAACTGGAAAAAGACGTTTCAACGTCTTTGGCATATCAGCAGTTGGATCAAACGCACAATAGACACGACTCTTGTCAAAACTCTCCGATCGCATATTGTTGGAAGAAACAAACGTACTTGTTGGAACACGGGCGACACTGTTTGTCCAAAGAACGTCAATCCCCTCAAAGGGAAGGCAATGAAGCTCATTGTCCAAGACAAGATATAAAGAAGCACGCGGTAACCGAAGCAAATCTATATGATCAGATTTACATTCTTGCGACAGCGCCACATCCCACATTGCGGAAAATGCGCGGCGACACGCTGTACAACAGGCGTTAACAACAGCACTTGAGGGCTCGGCAATACCTTGTTTGAGAAGTTCACCTTCAAGTGCCATTGAGGCGGCACGTAACACCTCATCACATGAAGTACATGAAATCTCCTTCGTGCCGTTGTGAGAAGGATTAAAGAGCAACGTGCTGTTGACTGGGTGAGAAGCCACCAGAAAAGGAAGGCCCGCCAGCATTATCGTCACGTCAGCCACGTGGGAGGCGGGGGCGTTTATGTCCCGCAGAAGCCCCACAGCGCAGCCTCGCAGCCTCGACTGGCAGTCAGGGGGCAAGTCGCCGCACATGGCGGTCCGCCAGCAGCCAAACACCTCGTCTGACTGGAGCGCCTCGACCACATCCTTCAGTGTCCGGTCCAGCGCGCGCCGCCTTCCCCACCACTCGTCTCGCTTCTCCGTCCCGTGGTTGGCGGGGGCTGCCCCCCCAGCAGGCATTCCCGTCTTACGGAGATGCTGTTGATTCTCATACTCAATCTCGCGCATCCTGCCAGCCAGAGTAAGCAGTCTCTTCCCCACTGGAAGCACCTTTTCCCACTGCAATCTACCTTCTGTACAGCTGCTGCTGCGGAGCAAACAAACTGCTTCATAATTACATGTAAAAAGTAACTGTAACTGACAATGCGAGTCAGCCCTGGTTGTTTGAGAGATGCATCCGCATAAGGACTCAAACACGCGACGTCTAAAAAAAAATGTGCGCCCCACCACGGTAGATTTTGTCTGCTCGTAGGGTGGCGCCGCAGTAAAAGGACGTGACGTGATAAAAAAAGAAAAAGCGGCAGCAATATTTTCTCGCTGTCCATCAGAATAACTATCATCATCCCGTGGGTATGTCTTCACAAAGGCAACAATAGCACGCAACGTTAAAACAAGATTCGTCTGTGATGGCATCCGCTCACAAATTCCAGCCACCAGCGGTAAAAAACACCTTGCAAGTGGTAGGTCTCCTTCGTCCACAAGACAAAGAATAAGGCGGACAAGTCCTTCAAGTAACAATGATGGAGCAATTTTGTCCTCAAGCAGCCGGCGTCCAGCTGTCCCGTCATCGCGAATTAGCGCAAGAGCAACAGGTAAGAGCTCTTCAGGTGCCTCTGATAACAGTAGAGTCTGCAGCATATTGACAATACAGTGTCCACGCATGTTCTCATGTAACAGTGGTTGCGGCCGCGCCATACGTATATGCCGATGTACAGTGACTTCTCTCTGCTCCAGACGCTCAGCAGTTCGCTCACAATCCCGCGCAGCAACTAGTGTTCTTTCAATGATGGACTCAAGCTCCTCTCCCCAGAGCACATGTAGGTCATTGCATAAGCTCGCTGAAGAGCCCGTTCGAAGAATCTCCAGAGCAATGTCGCTATGCCGATGCCTTAGTGCAAGAGCCAGAGTGCTTGATATCGAGGCAGGCGGAAAGTCAGTGGAATAAGCAGAATCCTCCTTCCCCACACGATTTTTCAACCAGCATGCTACGCGAATAAGCGTAAATACCTCTCTGCATACACATAAATCGCTACTTGTTGCAATGTCATGGAGTTGAGCAATGTGGCTAGGTAACAAATTAGGTAATTGCTTAAATTGTGGTAAGTAGTGTATTGTCTCACCCTCAAACACCTCATGCAACACGTTGATCATACCAGAGGAGCGGCGGCAAACGCTTTCCTGAGCTTTTTGAAGCAAAGTGCAACCCTCAGTGTATAACAAAATACAAAGACGGTTCCACATAGCTACCACTTGTTCTCCTCGAAGACCCGCACGGGGGCACGCATTTCTGCCAGCAACGCACACCAGCTGCCGCTCAGCAGCCTCTTTAAGTTCAGGGGCAGGAGCCTCTTCATAAAGCTCCTCTAGTAAATAGAATGCCACTGCCTTTGTGTACTTGGTGCGATGGGCAAAGGTTAGGGTGTTGTATAACCAACAGACACTTAGCTTGCTAAAAGAGGCGGCGTCCGCAAGAATCCCACTAATGATATGACCAACGGCGTGGGAAAAGCTCAAAAAACCCCACGGGCAACAATCCGACGTGGAGGTTAAGGCGACAGCGCCATGCCAAACCACCAGCGCCGTGCAAACAACAGCCGACATATTCGCATCATTTCCACGCGTGTCAGCGGTTGTGATCAGCGATTGCGCGGGCGTGCAGTCGTCCCACTCCCTCAGTGACGCCAACACCACAAAAGGCCGCGGGCAAAGTTCAAAGGCCGTCGTGATGAGGGGAGCGACAAGACCTCCGCGCCCCGCCCGCAAAGTGCAGTGCGCCGAGGCCACAAGCAGCCGCACCGCGCGCCACGCATCGTGTGCCGCCTTCGCGTTTGTGATGACGGCCTGAAGCTCCGCCTCGTCCACCAGCGGGCAGGTCGCCTTGCAAAAAAGAATATCACCGCCCAATGTAGCGCTCATGCGTCAGAGCCAACAGTATGGCTCATACAACAACAAGCCTTTCCCCACCCCCTTTCTATCTCAAAGCACTTGTCTATCTGTTTGTGCTCCTGTGCGTCTAAAAAACAAAAAACAAAAAATCTGAAATACAAAACACAAACAAACAACAACAACAGCAAACAAACAAACAAAAAAAAAAAAAAAAAAAAAAAAAAAAAAAAAAAAAAAAAAAAAAAAAAAAAAAAAAAAAAAAAAAAGAAAAACAATAATAAATAAAAAAATATCCAACAGCAAAAGTAACAGAGCTAATACGGGTAAAACGCACCTATCAAGACCAAAAAACTATCTTTTGTACAAGCACAAGATTCACAAACTAACAAACAATACAAGGCTTACAAAGTCTTCTTATATAGACAAAACACAGCTTCGAGATGGCAAAACAAAACAACATTTTAACAATAAATAATAATAATGGTAATAACAACAAAACGTTAGTATAATATATATATATATATGAATAAACTATCCGTATTCGCTTGGGCTTGCATTCGCTTTCATTAAATTATCATTTCTCCCTATTCTTGCACCACATAGGCTGTAAAACCCATAATACCCGCCACAATCACCATAGCAGACAAAAAAAAAAGTAAAATAAATCAACGGAGAAACAAAAAAAAAAAAAAAAAGAAAAAAAAAAAAAAGCCAGACATGCACACACGTCCAGCATCAAGCACACATTACTGAATACTTTCCATATTCTTTTTTATGACCAATAGGACATGAGTCTTCCACTCATCTAACATTCTGAGTTCAGCAAGAAGCGAAACAGCAGCCTCAAATTTATCCACATCGGTCTCCTCTACCGCTTCGGCACATTTCTGAAGAAACTCCTCCTCACGCGTGTTTTTTAGATGTCTGCATAGTTCTGTGTAGGTGTTCAAAGCTTCTACGGCCTCTGAGCTTTTCTCATATCGATTGTCATTTTTCACAATTGCAAAACGACAAAGCATAGCTCGCATATAAAACTCCTTGGCCTCAAATTGCAACGGACCATCAACGCTTGCAGAGCCAAGTTGCTCATAAAGAGAAAGAGCCTTTTCAAACATATCGTTTTCACCGTATATCTTCGCAGTCGCAACCATGCAGCTCCTTGCCTGCATCTTCATATCCTCAGCATTGAAGTACTGCAAAGCTTTATCATAATGAGATATTGAGTCCATTGGTTTGCCGTATTCACAAAGTGCATCAGCAAAATCCTTTTCAAGTCGCGCCGCAGAAGACAACGCATTGTTTTCAATTTGCATATTTATGGCTATTTCCACACATTCAGCCGCCTTATTTAAATCAATTTTTTTGTATGCCCCAACAGCGTTGGCGTATGCACGACTGGCACCGAGTTTGTCGTCGAGCTTCAGCGCACACATTGCAGATCGCTCGTACGCTTCACCCGCACGACGGTATTCCTTATCAATTTTAAAGCGAGCGGCGGCTTCGGAAAAAAGCTCCATTGCGCCACAGTAGTCCTTCGAGAACCATGCGCGAAGTTTGCCCTCTGCCCGACTATAAAGGCTCTCAGCCGACATTTTTGCACTTTTTCCCTTTTTTTTTACAACACACGGTACAGAGTGTAAAACGTAATAATAATAATACTACGTAAACCAATAAAATCAAATAATAATTATCACTTCACTAATAATCACACTGCCAATATATATGTGATGGTATAAACAAAAAACAAAAAAAACCTTTTGGTTTTTAGTTAATCACACACACACAGAAGAAAAAAAAATCCAGTTGTTTTTTATTTGGCCCCTTGTAACCCCCCACCCAAAAAAAAAAAAAAAAGAATCATTGTCTTTTTGTCCGCCATTCAGTTTTTTTTTTTTTTTTCAGTTATGCATCATAGGGTTTTTATAAATTTAAAAAAAAAAAAAAAAAAAAGATAAATAAATAAAGTGCTTAGTTCAGCATTAAACACTTAAAAAACAAACAAACAAAAAACAAGGTGTGTTACTATACGCATTTACCGCTTCTTGTTTTTCTAAAAAGAAACTCACCACCTTTTATCTTTAATTTCTTTCTTTCTTGTTTTTTTTTTTTTTTTTTTTCAATTCCCCCGTCCATCCCACAGTCAACACTTAATACGGCTTAATTTTGAACACCTCAAAAAGACATCCATATTGCAGTAATAAAAGAATCAATAAAATGTCTCCCTTGTCTTTTCCAGCGCTTTCAAAAACACAACTCCAGAATAAATACCCTCCTTGCTCTTCCCCACCAATACTTTTTGTCCGTCACAGAAAGGGTGAATTATATGGGTTTACCCGAGTCTCTGATGCGGGATAAAAAGGTGGCCTTCGTTGCAATGAAAAACCTGTAAAGCCATTCTCGCGACCATACATCCCATAACCCATATTCATATTCATGCCCATGCCATGATACCCATTATGCATGCATTGGGAGTACTGTGTGCCATGCAAACTAGCATTGTATGGTGCTGACCCATACGCACAGTGATACGAATGCCCCGCAACATGTTGTTGCATATGTCGCTGCTGTTGCCGTCGGTTGTAATAGCCACAGTAATGTTGATTATGATTGTGATGGTGGTGGTGTTGGTGGTAGTGGTGAAGAGGGTAGGAAAGATGATGATTGTGATGGTGGTGGTGGTGATGGTGGTGATGGTGGTGGTGGTGGTGGCGTGGGGGGCAAATTTGGATTGGGTCGTCCGCCTGCAGCTGCCACTGCTGTCCGTGTTTCGGCGCACCGTCGGTCTGCGAGAGCGTTAACTCCGGGCTCTTTAGGGCGACATCGCGGCTATGCTCTTCCAGCGACTGCGGCTGCGGCTGTGGCTGTGTTTTTACGGCGCCAACAAAGGTGAACTCCGCGGACACGAGCTGCGACAAGTCACTAGAAAACGAGACAGGGACAGGGCTGACAAGCGACTCCAACCCGTGTTTTTGTTCTTCATGCTGCTCCTCCTGTGGCTCCCCGGCACATGGGGCCGCAACCAAGTCAGTACTTTGCGCAATATCACCACTTCTCTTTTCTGATGACAAATTAAGCGGAACCACAGAAGAAGAAACGTTGCCGTTGCTTGTTTTGGTTTTGTTCGCTGTGAAGGCGACAGGAGGCGGAAGTGTGTCTTTTCTATCCAGCGCTGTCAGCTTTTGTTGCTTCAACTTTCCAACCAGGCTGCCAGAAGCCCATGCAGACATCGTACCACTCTCCTGATAGACTGGCAATAAAACTCAAAACTATACTTTAGACAAAAACCCGCCACAATTACTCCTCCACTTTCCCACAAATAAAAAAAAAAAAAAAAAAAAGTAACAAAATTAGCAACAGTAACAAGAACAACAAGAATATAATAATAACACATAACAAACAATAAACACACACACACAGACATATGTATAGACGGACAAGCACATCGGCAAGCAGTAACAAAAACCAAAAAAAAAAAAAAAAAAACAACCAAAAACGGCAATAGCTTAAAGATTAAACGTAAAAAAAAAAAAAATAATAATAAAAAAAAACAAGGAAAGTTTATTTATTGTTCTGACGGGCCAAAACCGCAACCATCTCAACGTGTGGTGTGTGGGGAAAAAGGTCCACAGCAAAACTAGCTACCACTTCAAACGGCACACCGTTGTATGCTTTTGTTGCAGGCTTTGTCAGTGGTGGAATGTCCCGTTCCAAGGCCTTTTGCTCGCACGAAATGTACACCACGCGCCGAATCGTTGAGGTGCCGCGAATCCACTTTAGCACAACTGAAGTGACTCCTGCACGAGGGGGGTCCAAAATGGCAACAATATCGGCTTTATCATCTAACGAAAGGGCGTTAATGATCTGCGGTAGTAGATGCTCTACGCGTCCACAATAAAATGTGGCGTTAGTTACATTGTTACGCTCAGCATTCAACTTTGCATCCTTTACGGCTGACTCCACTAACTCAACACCAATTAGGCGCCTCACACACTTTGCTAGTGTGAGGCCTATAGTGCCCGTGCCACAGCAAAGATCCAGAAGCGTAGTTGTTGGACTTAGTGCCGCAACTTTTGTTGTTTCACGCAGCAGCAACTCCATGCCTGCTGTGTTAACCTGAAAAAAAGAGGTTGGGCTCAACTCAAATTGAAGTCCCGCAAAATGCTCTGTAAGTGTGGCTGTGCCAAAAATGATTTTGCGTGGCACCTCCTGTGTAACTGTTTTGATGCCAGTTGCGTGGTGGAACTGTGCACTCACCACTGCCGCAGTGTCCTTCCCAGATACTTTTTGTAGTCGTCTTTTCAACTCGTTATCTTGCAAACTGGCAGACAGTTGTGCAATCACATTATCCGCTAAAGAGACCTCCACGCTCTCAATGTCGAGCTCAACATCTACCATGACTTCAGCAAGGACGCTGTGACGCACCTGCAACCTGCGCCAAAACCCACGCTGTGTTACCTTATCAAACACACTTAATGCACCCATTTCGGGAGATGAAAACAATTTATAAACCGACATAACGGTCAAAGCTACTTCCCTTGCCAAGGGATTCATCGTGATCATGGCCTTGTTCACAACTGAGTCTATTGTACACACTCCTTCAACCATAGCACCCTTGAAAAACCCAATAGATGGTTCCCCATCCTCTGTAAAGCCAAATGAAAGATGTGCGTGATTACGATATCCACTTAGTTCAGGACTGGCGTAAATACCAGCAAAGAGAGACTCATGCGCATTCCCATTCCCCGCAGGTGCAATGACATTCATCACATCCAGGCAGTGTCTTTTCTTGCGCAAAAGCTGCTCCTCCATTGGCAACCCCTCCCACTGAGACACATTGCTTCGCCCCACAACCTCCTCGCCTCGTTGCCGCTTCTTACCGCCTCCCTTATGCGTAAGTTGCAGGTCTTGCTGCGTCACTGAGAGCTGCACCCACTGTTTGTCCCCCCTGGACAAGCCACACAAAAGTTTAGCAGCGGCGGCACTATCCTCAGGCGTCGCAAACGCCATAAAAAGAACCGCCGACTTTGGGCTTTTGCCCATGCGCAGTAAGCCGTTGAATAACGGCTCCGGCGGGGCATTTGTCTTTGGCGGTGGAAGTTCCTTGATAATCCTTTTCTTTATTGATGTTATCGTTGAGTATTTGTCATGTGTGTCAAATTTTAACAGATTGTCATTGCTGTGTTTGCAAAGAGTAATACGATTGGGAACTGCAGGCGACACATCACGACACACAGTGCTTTCTTCAGTCATTTCTTACTTGGCGTTACTTCCGCCACACCAAATGTAGCCGTGAAGTAATAACAACAATAACAGTAGCCAAAATAAAAGCTTACGAGTACGTCTAACCCCCCCCCCCCCCCCCCCCCCCCCCCCCCCCCCAAAAAAAAAACAAAAAAAAAAAAAAAAAAAAAAAAAAAAAAAAAAAAAAAACACCAAACACCCCCCCCCCCCCCCCCCCCCCCCCCCCCACCCAAAACAAAACAAAACAAAACAAAACAAAACAAAAAAAAAAACAATTGCTCTACCCCCCACCCCTCCAAAAAAAAGCACAAAAATAATAATGGTGATAATAAGCACATATGACCAAATATATATTTTCCAATATGTAAATGGTGCAGCATATTTTTTCAAGTTTTCTTTGCAGCAGCTTCAACTCTACCTTCTACAACTGCAAGCAACGCGTGTGTGACAAGATCCTTCGAAATCTCAAACTCGTCCTCTGGCACAGCGACAGCAACAACATAATGGAATTTGTGGTTAGAGTTATAAAACGCACGGCAAAGACCATGAGCCAACGGCTCACCAGGAGCAGGAGTAAAGGTAATCTCTGCCACGGCGCAGTTTAACCTGCTTGCCAAAGACTCACTAATACTAGCCTCCGACAAATCAACACCTTGCGCCCCGGCCTTTTTCCCTGCCGATAGCGACAATACCTGCACTGAGTTAGAAACAGACGCATTAAAACGCTCCAAGAAGAAACGGAGTAGTTTTTCACTATCTGGCTCCTTTACCCTTTGTTTGTATGCAAAGCAATTAAGCGAAAAACCATGGACAGTAGGCTGCTGCTGTTCATTGTTGCGGGTTGATAATGGGGGCCTACACTGAATGGCTATGCTGTTTTCACCAACCCGCTCTGCAACCAGCCAGTTTGAAGGAACACTGTAGTGCACGTAAAAATCCAAACGTTCGCAAAGAACCCAACTGACATCAGAAATTGTGGAGACAACGCTGCCGCCGCGAGGTGCACCCCAACCACCGCCAGTCGCTGCGGTTGCAAACCTCATTCCTTTACCAATAACACCCAAAGTGTCGTCTTCCTTTGTGCCCGCAGGACATGCGTTCCATCGTTCAAGCACCACTTCACGCGATACACTGCGGCGTTGAAGTCGCCTTGCAAACATCAGTCCTTGACACACTGGCACAACCTGAAAAAAAGCACGCATAACACTGTTTTTTTTTTTTTTTTGACACACCCTTGGCGTTAACGTTAGCACACCCACCCTACAGTATCAGTCTCCCTAACCCAACCACGTCCAACCTGCCCACCCCTACCCAAAGGTCTCCCTTTCTCTTTCCTTCCTTCCCTAATTATTTGTAGATAACCCCCACCCCCCACCAAAAAAAAAAAAAAAAAAAAAAAAAAAAAAAAAAAAAAAAAAAAAAAAAAAAAAAAAAAAAAAAAAAAAACAAACACCCCCCCCCCCCCCAAAAAAAAAAAAAAAAAAAAAAAAAAAAATAATAATAATAATAATAAAACTATACACAAACATAAAAATGTATTTTAGCCTTGAATAAAGTCCACATATTGCACATAACAACCAAAACAAAAACACAAAAATTAAGCACTCTTCTTTCTGGAAACCATGGCTATGCAAGAACGAGCAAAAAAATTGTATAGATATAAGCAAATAAGCAAAATCATTTCCCTACGCATTTTGCTCCAAAGCTTCCGCTGTCTGCCGCTGGCATATTGTTCTCCAGCGTGAGCAAACCAACCGCCTTGACTCAAACAAAAGATATTTTGTCATGTCCCTGCGAGTAAGTATTGGTGTGTTCACAATGCCTGGTTCCGCGTCCTTCAGAAAATCCTTTAGAGCGTCCTTGGCAAGCAAAGTCGCCAGCTCATCTGGTCTTATTTCCTCCTTCTCAAACGGATCAGTTCCAATTTTTGATAAAACACTCTTTAGCCGATTCTCACAAACATGATCAAGTAGGAGCCTCGCTGCCTCTAGCTGCATAGGATCATGTATGACGCTACGCAGGTCCGGAAGCTGAACGCCCGAGCGACTAATCGAGTCACGCCGCACACTTTCCATCTCATCAACACGCGGCCCTTGGCGCCTGTCTGTCGATATTTCCTGAAAAGCGGTACATTTAAACTTCAAAATAGTAAGCCCTTTCGGATCAAACCCAGGCTTCCCCCGCTTCGCGTGTTTGACAACAAGACCCTCCGCCCAATTCCCTTTTAAGGGATAATTGCCCATCCCAACAAGCGGAGGAATCGTAGTTACAAAGTGTTCCACATCAAACGCCGCAACTTTTGACATTGGACCTCGAATTATGGCTCTCGCATACAAAAGGCCAGGAGTTTTTTGAAACACCTCCGATGCCTCATCAAACGTAAGAGATATGTACTCCGAGTCCACGTTCTCCTTGTACTTGATGTCAAACGCATAAAAATGAAGATCAGGGCTGTATTGGGGAAACGAATCCGTCTGCACAGCGCTAATAGTCCGCGGCTTGCCGGCCACCATGACCGTCTTACGCGTTTTTGACAGGCTTGGGTGGTCGTATTTTCCCCCAAACAGTTCACCGTTAAGAAGAACTGTGTGCAGCTTTTTCTGCAACTTGTCGCAAAGCAGCTCACGAGTGGCCGCGATGTACTGTTGCAGTTGTGGTATCAAGATGTGATAACCAAAAAAGTGCTCCGTTGGAGGCATTATGCCACTTCTTTTTGCATACCGAACCATCCTTTCCCCCTCAATAGAGTAAATTCCAAAGTTTGCGCCATGAACTTTTTCCGTGGCAATCCATTCATCATCATACATTCCACATGCCTTCAACGCATTAATCCGCCGCTCGTTTGAGTTTTCAATTTCCGTGTACCTTTCAAAAAGCCCACCACCATCGTCTGCAAGCCATAAAGGTGACCTCCTGAAGTTTAACACTCCCCAGCGGCGAAGCATTGCTGATAAGGCAGCAACTTTATTAGTTGTTTTAAAAACAATGCAAAACCAACCAATTAAACAAGCAAACAAACAACAACAACAACAAAAAAAAAAAAAATGCAGCATGTAGGTAAAATGGCAAACAGATTTGCCTTCTTCTCCCAATAAATACAAACACCACTGCTCATCACATCTTTCTAAAAAAAAAATAATAATAAAACACACACACACACAAGTGTATATATATATATATATATATATATATATATATATATACTCATTTATTGTTGTATCCATACACGTTTAACGACAAAAACCTTAAAGTGGGATGTACTGTTTTTTTGCCACAAGTTTTATCCTACTCGGACAGCATACGTATACGTCCGCATCAGGAAATGCATTTAACCTTGATATGTACTTTACATACATTGCAAATTGCTTTGAAGAACAAATGTATATGATGTCCTGAAGAATAACTGGTTGACGTAGTGACAACTCTTTAGCCTTCATCTCTAGCACAGCGTACGTTGGCATGTCGTCTGGCGCAACGATATCGCTACTGCTGTGCTTAGAAGAAGCTGGGTGTCTGGCAACAAAGCGTGTAGACTGATCTGAAAGGTTTAGCGCCTTCCACATTGCCTCAACAACATCAGGGCCAATCTCATCACCATCCACAAAACAAAAGCCCTTGATGGGTCTGCATTTTGGTCTAAGCATCACAGATAACTTTACCTCCAAGTCTTTTGACAGCTCCTTATTCATGATCAACTCTCTAAGTAACTTTTTTTCGTTGTTACCCGTTTCACGCATCGCAAGACGCAGTGGTGTGTAGGCACCGTGAGTACCCGACAGCGCCCTGCAACGGCAAAAGTCCACAATTTCTACAAGCCCGGGGCTGCCCGAGGGCGCGGGGGGGCCCTGCGCGCCGGCCGCCGGCCTCACAGTCCACCTCCCCGCGGAGTCAGAGTCGACAAGAAAAAGATGTGCATAGCACCGGATCGCCTCCTTGAAAGAAAGCGCACCCACAGCGGAGGGCTGGAAGTACGGCATCTCGTCCTCAACTATTGCCTGCAGCTGCGAGCCACTAACCCCCGCAGAAGGAATCCTCGCGGCAACTCTGCGCAGCATCAACTCTATTTGGTTACGCTGACTCTCATCGCTAGCTGTCATGTGAACAACACCATCTTTAACAGTAAACAACGGTGATGACCGCAACTGCGTCCTGACGTTTTCAAGGGACAGCTGCCCACGGTCAGCAATTGCAGACACCAAAGCATCTTCTGCCACGCCTTCGTGCAGTTTGACGCCTTCCGCAGCGCAGGCGCGGCAAAACGCAGACCTCATCGCCGCATCAGACGCCAAAAACCTGCACACGGGAGAGACGGCAAGAAACTTGCTCCGCATTATACGGGTGGTTAAAAACAACAACGGTTTCACTAGTGACATTGGCTAACAAAACATCACAAAACCAGATAAATACCCAAAAAAAAAAAAAAAAAAAAAAAAAAAAAAAAAAAAAAACAAAAAAAAAACCAAAAAAAAAAAAAAAAAAAAAAATAATAATAATAATAAAACCAACAAAAAAAACAAAAGCAAAACAAAACAAAAAAATGTTACCTTTTTTTTTTCTCGTTTATGTTAAATAACCACACGTTAAAAAAAAAAAAATCAAACAATCAAAAACAAACAAAACCAGAACAAAAAAAAGAAAAAAAAAAAGAAAAAGGCAAATGGTCTTGCTTTTCAGCCCAGGGGATGTACATAATACGTACAAAAATATTAAAAAAACATGGCAACGCAAACATACATCACTTTGCACAAGAGCCCGTATTTTGGGCAATGTATAATTCAATTTTTTGTCGATCGCCGGGCGCAGGAACAAGAAATTCTAATGCAGTAGTTATAGTCCCATCGTCTAGCTCAAGCAGTTGATCATCGTCCATCAATGACAGAAAGGCGTCAACGTTAAAAAGCATGTTATACTGCTTAAAGTACCTTTCCAAACGACGGCAGTACTTTTCTGGCGAGTGTTCTAACTGTAAATTCTGCAAAATACTCAACACCGCGTTTCCTGTACTTGACTTTTTCTGCGAGGCCTCAGACAGCGTCTCGTTGCAACAGTAAGAATTTCTTGAAGCATCATGGGCTTGCACCCGATCGGTGGCGGCGGCGTGGCCCCCCAGTTCTTGTGGAGTTTGTCGTTCGTCGCGCACCGCCCCAGCGCAAAAATTGGAAATTTTGTAAGAAACAAAATGCTCCTTACTTTTTTCATGGTCATCATATCTCCCTTCGCTCAAATGATCCACCTGGGCCTTGTCCCCGTCACCACTTCTACCTGCCGCCTGTTGTTTACCACAGCAACAGTTTTTTTGAAACTGAAAACCCTGCAGCTGCGGCGTACCGCGGATGTTCCGTAGTAAAAATTGAACCCTTTCAAAATTGACATCTAAGAGATGGCCGTAAAAGCTATTTTCTGTTTCTTGCACTTGTTCCCCAATTGTGGCCAACAGATCATCCAGATCAACTGATGTCCCCGCGGCGTGATGCTCGAAGCAAAAAATCCTAGACGCAGCGCTGCCATTAACCCTAGTGCTGGAACTTGGTGCGTTTTCTGAAGGCCCTCCCCTACAAAAAACAGATATATCCAAATTAAAAAAACTTTGAAAGCTGTACGACCCTGACGTCACATCAATAATACCCACATGGGCGCTTTGCCAAACACCACGCTTTTCGTTTGAAAGCGGATTGGTCATGGAGATCTCGTCTAAGGATTGAAAGCAGCGCTTCAACAATATTGCAAGACCAATGGTAGTACTGCCACCACAGTCTGAGTTACACTCCCATGCGTACACCGAAGTCGTACATTCCTTTCCATAATACAGTTCAGCATATTCTGTAAAGATGCTGTTTGCTGCTGATTCAATTTGGCGAGTCACACTTGCTATCTTAGAATATTCAGCAGAGAATTTGCCGCCCAAAACATACTTGTTACACACTGGGCATCGATAGCCGTCACCTAACCTGTTGTACTCGGATTGAATAAAATTGTGGGGGTTAGCAAGTATTCTTGAGGTGACTGACGACGGACACTGAGCGACGGTCCATACAGTGTCTGCAGGGCTCATACGTTTATAAATACAATCTAAAACTCTTTCTGCATCTTTCCATTTGCAAAGTGTCAGAAGACAATCAAGGGCCCCTCTCCGTTTCCGTGGAGGATAGCAAGTAAGTAATGAAACCCCTACTGCCGCCACACCTTCTGCACTTGTATCCGATATTTTCCACATAGGCTAACTTACAATCTTCTAAATACTATCTTAAACAACAGCGCCCAAAAATAAAAAAACTAAAGATAGTAATAATAACATAGATCACCCACGTACAACAGGGGTACCTTTCACTTCTTTCGTCTCCCCCTCTCTCTCTCTCTATATATATATATATATATGTATATATACAACCAAATATAAACACCAAACAAGCAACAGCAGCAACAACCAAAAGCAGAACAATATATATGTATATAAAATAATAATAATAATAATGGTAATAACGGTAAAAATATTTTATCGGCTTGTATTGTTTACTTGTTTTTTGCTCAAGCTTTCTGATGTTTTCTCAATCTGTTGTGTTTTTTTAGAGCTTTTCGCGACGCAGTCGCTTCCTTTTCCCTTTGTGACTCTTGTTCCCATCGCTGAAAATCTTCTTCTGTTGCCGGTTTTTTTTTATTTCGCTGATACCATTCACGCACCATAGAGGCCATAGTTTCTTTGTGATCATCCTGACCTCTGCCAAAGCGCAGCAACGGCCTTTCAGGAACCTCCAAAGTGCCATGGCGGTACATATCTCTCCACTTATCCAGATAATCGTACTTGGACCGCCTAGTGACACCCCTTCCCTTTATAACCGCAGTGTTTTCCTCCTTATTCTGAATTGCTTTCACTGACTCAGCCATTTTTTTCTCAGCTTCCTTTGAAAGAGCAGAAAAAAATGTATTATCACTCTCAAGAGCTATTTCTTCATCAGACTTATAAGGAGAAAGCCTATCGCGGAGCTCTCCTTGCCAAACAAGTTCCGCGGAAAACGGAACAGGAACTGCCATCTCGGAGGGTGGCTTCAACTCCCCGCCGTCATACTGATGATCTGAAAACTGACGGTAGTCATCTAGCTCTCCGGGTGACTTTGCCCCGCTTTTCTCAATATCTAGCTGGTCCCCAGCAGTCCGCACGGCATTTCCGAGGGATGAGAACTGCGGAACTGGAAGCGACCCATCGAGGCTCTTCTTATACTCCTGTTTGACTATTTGCCGCTCGCGCCACAGGCGCACACCCCACCCCTGTGGGCCACCACCGTCTTTTGGATACGAAAACTCTCCACCGTCCATTGCCCAGAGACTTCCAGCAATCTCCCCCTCTTCTGAGCGAATGCGAGGCAATAACTTTTGTTTGTCAGGGTGTGGAACAGAGTCCATAGTTGGAAATAAAGAAACTATTCCCAGCTTTTTTAAGGCGTAGTTTTTTTGTTCAAACGTTTCTCCCATAGGAGTGCCGTCCGCACATTCCTCAGCAAAAAGTTCATGTTTGCTCATAGTCTCCTTTTTCCATTTTTCCCACCAAGCGAGTGTTGAAAAGGCTGGAATGGGCAAAGGAACAAGTGAGCTTTCGTTTGAATCCACAGTCGCCGTGGGTGGCGGCTGCTCTCCGTTAAAGTCCACATGCTGCTCTTTCCTCGCAAGATATTCTTCCCTTGCCTGCATAATACGCCGTGCACGTCGCTTCATGTCACGTTTGTATCCAGCAGCATCATTTACGCGAACAATCTTCTTGAGCAAAGAGGGTTTAATTTTGATCCCAGCGCGTTCCATAGCCTCCAAGTACCGTAAGGCTCTCGCCGTCCCACCTTCTTCACCTGACGACAAATGCATAAAAATTAGGCACTCGTATGTTCTTCTAGAAGGTGTTAAATTTTCTTTAAGTACCATTTCCTGAAACAGCTTCTCAGCCTCATCAATTCGCTGTTGGTGTGCCAAAAGAGCAATATAGCACTCATAACTATACACATCTTTTTGCAGTTGCCATTCTGCAAACGTCTCGTTCCATATCTTGTTAGAGTGCTCCTCAAACCGCCCTATTGTTGTTGTCGCATCTGGCGTATGCTCCATTGAAAGAATCGTGGCCTGACAGCACAATCGAAGAAGCGCATTGACAAAAGGCAGCTGCATATTCCACGCACGTCTGACAACAAGATCATAGATGCCAAAGCATGTTTGAAGATGCTCAAGCCACACAAAAAGAGGATCCTCTTTTTTTTCTTTCATGGAAGCGTAGTCAAGTCGAATCAGACTTTGTACGTGTGCTTGAATAGCCCATGACAAATGCGTAATATTGGCCACAATCCCGTCGTCTCGCATTTGACTAAGGTACTTTTCCACTGCAACAAGATCACCAACAACTTGGGCAGATCTAATCAAGTTAAGATACGTGTTTGCATTCCAAACAATGCCCATAAGTTTCATTTTATGTGCCATTTCTTCGCATCGAAGCCGCATCTCTGGTCTAGGACTCTGACTTAAATGATACATCATTACATCATAATGCGGACGTGACGCAATAAAACCGTAGACATTTTCCATTTGGTCAAAGATTTGAATAGCCTCAGCCAAAGAGTTTAGCTGTGATGTGTCCTTAGCCAAGGCCTTCAGCTGCAAAGCAAATGTAACCTCGTTCGGTTCAATATTTGCGTACATTTTCATGTTTTCTACAATTTGGCTTACAGCAGGGTAGTCCTTGGCCCGATAAAAAGCCCGCATAAGCTCATGCCAATTGCCAATGCGTGGCGTTATTCCCTTTTCCTTCATCTCCTCGATTAGGGCCATAGATTCATTCACGTCACCTTTTCGAGATGCGTGTTTCATCAAGGCCTTGTAAAGCTCTGCAGAAGGTCCAAGCCCAACACTGCACGCAAATTCAAAAATGGCTCGACTAATAGAAGAATAGTGCTGCCTTGAAAGAGCTGAAATTACAACAATCAACCCATCTTCAGTATATTCTAGACCAAAATCCTCAACTATGCATGCGAGCTCCTTACTAGCATTGCTGACCTCTGAGTTATCATCAATGTATGCTAAGGGGAGGTTCACTTGCCTCGAAAGCTCTGCTGCCGTCAAAACTTCATGCGGGGGAAGAGACGGATTATTGTTCAACGCCATAAGCTCAGTTACATCGTGCTCCAAGTGTTCGTAGCTTGATGTGGATGGAAGAAACTCCACCGGCTCATTTTTCAAAAACCTAAAGACCGCAGGATAAATTTTCGAATTTTTCCCAGATTGTGGCTCCATAGACGGCGGCGAGTTCAGCAGCTTGTCACCAAACGCCAAAAGAGCCTGCATGCCAGTCGAGTTGCGTTCCACAGTACCTACAATGTCCTCTTCTTCCTCTTCAGCCGGAAACTGCCAGGCGTACGCCCAGCGCTCAATTGTATCATCCCATTTGCCTTGGACAGGAGGGCGATAGTCGGCGGGAAGAGTGCCTTTGCGGTACATATCCAGCTCCATTTCCTTTGAACTTGGCCCAAAGGCCGCCGCGCCCCTCAAAGCAACATGTTTCAGTGCCTGCGCATACGGCGACAGTGCCTTGGGAAAGCACAAAACCGTGGCACGCATCACAACTCCTGAAATGACTAAATAAAAAAAAACAACAACAATAAAACAAAGAAGCAAGCAACAACCACGACAACAATAAAAAAAAAAGAAAAAAAAAAAAAAAAAAAACAGGTGTTTTAACGCAAAGCTTATACATACAAAAGTAAGTATAAATAAATAAATAAATAAAAATCTACATCTATTTATCTATCTATGTATAATTGTTATAAAGGTTTTTCTTCTATTTGAGCATCTGTATTTCATGTACACGAATACACACAAACAGAGACATATCAATTACCATTTTATTCTTACTATCATTGTTCAGCACCATCTGCGCTAAAAACAACACCCAACATGCGCGATAATATCTTATTGCTGCAATGGTTTCTCAATCATTTTTTTTCTCATGCAACTGAGTCTTGTTGTGGTCAGCTCCCTTTTGCACTACCCCGTCATCACACTCACGACTAAAAATTTCTTTAAAAAGCCAGTTCGTAGAAAAGAACAAACCGGCCCCCAAAAACCCAAACACCCAAACATGAATGTTGTCTGGCATCGAAAAAAGCAACGATGCCCAGCACACAAAAAGCGCAGCCATAACAGTATTGAATGTAATCAAAACGGCCGGGGACAGAGCGGACCCTGGTGTAAGAATATGGTTAATGAGACGCGCTAGCCAGGGTAGTTCATCTGTTCCAGACATTTTTTTTTTCTTTTTTAATTGGCTTGCTCAGCTTATTATAAAACCATACGCATATATACATGTGTAAGATGTACGTGATAAGCAAAAAGTGATTAGGTGAAACAGGAGTGAAAGCAAGAACAAACAAGCAAAAATACACCGTATAAGATAGTAACAACAACAAAAAAAAAAAAAAAAAAAAAAAAAGAAAACAGGTAAAAAAGAGATATCATATATGTATATATTCTTTTTAACGGGTTGCAATTTGCATTTTAATTTTTATTGCACGGTTAGTTGAATTCTGTTGTGCCATGGGGAACACAACTCAACACAGTGCGGTGAAAGCCATCTAATTTTGCATTTTTCGACCATCAGCAAGCGATTAGAGACCATTGTCAAATCCGCGTCAACAACAGGAATACTAACGACAAGTTTCAAAACAAATTTGGGCAATTGATCGGCAAAAATACCACCAAATATGCCAGATGAGCGACTTGCATGCCATATCTTTATTGTCTCCATTTTTTCACTCAAAACGGCAATGTCGTGGGTGGCGTTGTTGCCGCTGTACGAGACGCATAAAATTCTCTCCGAATGCGAAAGAAACGAGGCCACAACACTTGTCGTTTTCATGTTAACCACCTGCACAACACCGTCAGCGTCACCAAACGTCAGATATTGCAGATGTTGGTGAAAGGAAACGTTTGGTAGCTGTTTGATAGCCAAATAAATCACCCGCCTCGCAGGCACCACACATAAGCCCTGCTCCTCCTTGTTGGGATTGTGTGGATCAAGAGCACAAAGAAGGATATCCATAATTTTTGGAAAAAAGTCGTATGAATGTAAAGATAAACACTGTATAAAGGTCCCCAAAAACGCAATGACACGGGGCCTCCATAAACGTTTTTCCGTGTACCACTGATTCACACGTTGTTCAATAAACTTTTTCCCCTCAAGAGCTGCAATACTCAAAAGAGCTTTGACGGCTAATGTGGAGTTTGTGTCTCGGTCCCCAAATGCCAACGTAGCAACAGTATCAACAAGAAGCGACGAGTCACTCAAAACGTTTTCAGCCAAGTAGCCGTAGTACTCCTTGATAGTCTGTAGTAGTAGTGGTACGCACTCCTTCCCTTCCGGCGCACTTAGCGCCTCTATTAAACGAGCGACGTCTGCTTTGAGACCTTCTACTGTAGACATTATTACAGTAGCACCATGAGTGTGCGGAATTTCGCTTAAAAGAGCTACTTTAACAAAAAACTTGTAACACCATACACCAACGTCGCTAAGAGTGTTTGAAACATTAAACCAGCTACATACAGACAATTCACCTGATGCCATGACAAGTAATTTCTCCAGCAGCTGATCTCGCTGTGGTGATAACAGCTGCTCTACTGCAGCCATTATGCAATAACGAATGGCATCTTTGAGTGGCTCTGAAACCTGAACAAGAAGGGGAAAAGCTTGAACAAGAACCATCTCGGGCCTGGCTGCCTCCTCCATGTGTCCTGAGCTGACAAGAGATTCACCCAATCCCTTGATATCAGAAGTTGTGACGGGGTAAGTCACCCCTGAAAAGGCTTTCAAAGCTCTCATAATAAGAGCAACGGCTAGCAGATACCTCGCGCTCTGCTCTGCGCATACAGGACGAATTACAAAACCACTTCCATTAAGCCCACGCCCTGGCAGCTGAGAAAGTTCGGGCAGCTCAGAATGTATATAATGGGATCCATAAAAAAGAATAGACAGCGCAAGTCGACATATGGATGATGTGCTACAAGTCTCAACTTTCGTTAAAGCCTCAATAAGCGGAAGAACGCTCACTACCAGAGAGAAGTGAATTCCGCACGATGTGTTGATTCGGTCAATTTTTACGGGTCCAATTTCCGAGAAACTCGTCAAAAGATCGATTTGGCCCGAAAACAAAGAAAACACTGAAACCTCATGAAACACCCGCTCCAGGTGACGTGTTGGTAGATGCCAAAGATTCCCCATACCTCCAGATACAGCAAACATATACTCACTTTTTGCATCCCATATAAGCTTAGTAAGAGGAGTAGATGGGGCTTGTAAAATAAATATGCACTCAAAAGTGACAGCGTCGTGAATCGCGACTGTTCCACGCTCAGTACACAGTGAAACAAACGCATAATCTACCTGCTGTTTTCCAGGAGACAAAAGAATAAGTTTATCTACAACACCTGTGTGCACCATGGGGAAAACAAATTTTAAAGATCCTGAAAGCCACACACGTATGCTACCATGCTCATGTCCAGTAACAAAAACAATCTCTTGCTGTTTATATAGCATACAACAAGTAATTTTTTCAGAGCTTTTCTCCTCTGCCAAAAAAAGTGTTTTTATTGAGAAGTCAGGTTGAATGACAGCCCAGCAGTCACCTGAGCGCCCTACTTTGATAACCGCAATATTATCTTCAAATGACGTTATATCAATAATCGTCACATCAGGTTCTTCCACCACCTTATCATGCAGTTGTAATGCCCACTTTTGATTTTTGTTATCGGTCACATAAACTGCTCCTGGTTCAGCACGCCATAGCGATTCCAAACTCTTTATTGCTAACAGCAAGAAGTGGTCAGAATTCCCACATATAAAGGCATTAGAGCATGATGCAATGTCTATGTGTTTAAGTGGGACAACCTCAGCCTCATCACACTCAAGACCTCGCAATGAAACCCAAAATGGAAGCACGACACCGTCGCCACGCGTTACCAAAAAAACGTCATCTACCCAACAGCCAGATATGTAGCAGCTACTCATATCATTTTTAACAACTGAAACGTTGCGTAGCGTCAAACCCGAACAAACAGAAAATCGCACGTTATCCTGCCAAACAGATGCCACAAGTGACCAGGTGCCACAGCACTTTACATACGAGCATGCTTCTATACCCAATGACGAATGTAGTGGCAAAAGACCCTTTGCAGAATTGTATTCGCAGCCGTCGTCGCTCTCAGTGGGTGTCTTAGATATCGCAAAAACATGCAGCGTTTGATTTAAAGAAAAAGTTACTAAAACATTAATGGTATCTATATTGTCCCCAGACATCAGTACACAGGAAGACGGAACACCCAATTCTGACAAACAACTCTGCTGTGTCACACTTAAAAAAACGTTTTCAAGCATATCCAAAACACCACAAATGCCATCCACAGTCAAAAGAACCAACAGCGCTGCGTTGGGCAGTGTTCCACAGCACACAACGCCTGACAGTTTCCTATGACGGTTTAGATTTCCCCTAAAAGCATATTCTTCTCTGTTAAATTCAACATACCCAACAGAACCGTTAAATGAAACAAGCACAGCAGTATCAGAAGAAAAAAATGAGACATGAACTATTTTTCCGCCACTACTGACATGTATATTTTTCACTGGGACTGGAGTTGCTGGAAGCGGTAGCAACGAGTTGAAGTCGCTCACAATACCATCAGCTTTCGTATGACAAAGAATTGACAAGTCAAACTCATTCTGACGAAAAAAAAGAGTACCACATAAGCGGTAACTATCCTCGGCTTCAAAGCAACCAACAACAACCTGAAATTCGTCAGTAACCAAAAACCAGTTTCCTGAAGGTGAGACAGTTACTGAAGGAAAGCAAATCCTTTTTGGAAAATCCCATTTTTCGCGAGTAATAGTTACACGGGAAAAGACGTTGCAGTCTGCAAGCGAAAAAGACAAAAGCATAGGATAAACTAGGTAAAATTATACACACAAGTAATATAATAAACTAAGCCACTGTCTACATAAACACACACACACACACACATATATATATATATACATTTATATATGTATATACATATACATACACATACAATATATGGTAACACACTACAATCACTTTTTTATACCAAACACAACATTATTATGTTTTCCACACTACCAACACAGTATTTTGTCACTACATTATCAATTTTTTTTTTTGAGAAAGCTGTTCTTTTAATTTCATAACACTCCGAATAAGCAACTGTACTTTCTGGCCTGCTTCTTCCAATTCACAAAACGAAAATTCTGTATTATCACTTGCTGGTTGTATTTTTTCTTCAAACTCAGAATCGTGTGAGTTAGTAGGCATATTATAATGAGACAAACTACCAATGCGAGAAAAACCCAAAAAAGAGTCAACAATGTTATCAATTTTTAATGGAACAACATTTATACAAGAAACAGCAGGTCGATTAGACCAATCAGCAGCAACGGACTGAAAGGCTGTATATAACACTTTGCTCGTACCAGATGAAGACGATGATTTGTCCAAGCAGGTCGTTACCATTAGCAAAAAAAACGGATAACTAGACATATCCTTTTTATATTCTTTCCCTAACAGATTTTTTTTTTGGTATAACAAATTTGTGTCGTCAAAAGAAAGCTTGTGAGGCCCAGAGTTTCTCGCTGTAACAAACCCCAAAAAATCAACTCCTTTTGGCTTTGGAAACCCTGAAAACTGCACAACAGTCACGATAGCTTCTAGTACAGCTGGCTTTTCGTTCCCATCTGCATCACTTTCCCAAAAATGATAATGACCAAACATAGCATAGCGGTGTTTTACCAAAGAATCCAATATCATTACGGATGAAACAATGTAAGACAAAGTCACCCCAGAGATATGAACCTCGCATTTCGGATGCATAAGACCCCCTGCTCACAACGCTTTTATTCTGTTCAAACAACAATAATAAAAATATATATGTACACATACAATAAAATACTAGTACCAATCCAGAAAAACCAAACACATATCAACATAATTAAAAAAAAAAAAGCCCATTTGATGCTAAAAATCATTTACGCTAAAGCTGCCTATAATCATCATCAACACGTAATCTGGACTTCCATTGAAAAAAAGCCGCTGTTATGACAACTACACCCACTATCCCACTAACAATGGCAATAATAAAACCCTTTGAAAGATAGGTGTCATTTTTAGCGGGACTATAACCGGGACACACAGTCATTGAAGCAAAGCGAAAAAAGTAATCCTCTTGTACTTTAGTAGCATTCAAAGGCAACAATCCTTCTACTTTTTCATCACATTCTACATGGACTTCCGCCGTAATGTTCTTGTGCGATCGAAAAGAAAAAATAAGAGTTTTATTTTCACGCCACAACGTCCCAGATATATTAAAAAGACTTTCACAAGTCCCGTCATAGGGCAACATATACCCAAAACCACAATAAGCACCAGAAAGCAAAAAAGTTTGGGGATGGCAAAAACTTATACCAACAATAACTTCCTTGTTTTTCAACTTGGTCGTAACATTGCCATAAAATGCAAGATACTCTAAAGACATAGATTCGTATGAGCAATTCTTTTCAACACGACATTCTTCAGCCTTTGCAAAAGCAATACATAAAAACACTAAAAAAAACGGCAGCAGACCCAACAAATTTAATCCATTTTTTACTTTCTGCATTGAACACAAATAAAAGCACAAATATACGCTTGTACTCCTTAAATCCCCCTCCGCCAAAAAAAAAAAAAAAAAAAAAAAAAAAAAAAAAAAAAAAAAAAAAAAAAAAAAA
>JAWVMR010000330.1:15000-16394 GCA_036321205.1 Trypanosoma caninum | reverse complement strand
AAAAAAAAAAAAAAAAAAACAGGGTTGCAAAATAATAATAATAATAATAATAATAATAATAATAATGTTTTTGCCCGTGGGTCTGTTGCAAGTAGCAAGAACCCAAAAAAAATAATAATAAAAAAACAACAACAACAACAACAACAAACAAACAAACAAAAGAAAAGAAAAGAAAAGAAAAAAGTGATCAAAAATGGCACAATTATGCACAAAAAACACAGAATAGCCAGCAAATAAATAACAACAACAACAACAAAACAAAAAAAATGTAAAATAATACACGCAGTTTTACAAGAATTGCCCTGAAAAATATATAACTAAACTAAAATATCAATAAAAATACGTCAATGAACAAAGAGGTGGTAGTACCGGTTTTTAAAACTAAAAAAAAAAAAGATATCAAAAACACACAGAAACAGGCAAGTATCCTGTTGACATCAGCGTTTTTGACACACTATAACCACCAAGCCATTTTTCCATACACACACACCACCACCACCACCCCAATTTTTTTTTTTTTTTTTGTTGCTGTTTATTTTTAAAATAGTTTTTTTTTCGCTTAGTTGCTTCATTTCCTTTTAATAAAAATGCAGTCTTATATATATAGTTTTATGTTTTTTGTAAAAAAAACAACATTCTTTTTTTTTTTTTTTTGTTGTTGTTGTTTGTAGCTTTATTGGCTAGATTTTATATATTATTTTTTTTTTTTTTTTTTTTAAAAAAAAAAAAAAAAAAAATTTAAAAAAAAAAAAAAAAAAAAAAAAAAAAAAAAAAAAAAAAAACAGACCAAAATATACACACAAATATCAATATACGTCTATATACATAAATGCAGCAAATAGCCCTCACAAAACAAAAACAAAAAAGAAACAAAAAAAAAAAAACAAAAACAGAAATAGACAAAAAAACAAAGACATAAAAAATTTCATTTCGGCTCATCTAAATTCTTCTTTAAAGAAATCCCCTGTAAATACTTGCCGCCAACCTTTATCACAGGCGGCTTAGCCTCGGCAACCAAATGTCCACCAACACGAATAGATGGTGAACCAAAAAATACATCACTAACACTACTTGCAAAATTTTTGCTCACATCAGCCCCACAAAAACTTCTTCCAGCAGAAGCTTGTAAATGACATGGTTGAGTGCCCCCAACAACAATACCCTGCTGGCCCACATAGCCAGTAACCACAGGAGGAAGCTGAAGAGCTATACCTGTCCCTGCAACGCGTTTATGTTGTCGTAAAAATTCTTCCCTATGAGCTCGAGCAACATCAGCACGAATAGAATCAAGCCACGCAGAATCACGCGATTCAACAAAAGAATAGTATCCCTCTACCGATTCTATGTGACGCAGACTCGATAAATGTTGCAACCAATTACGCTGCGCACTGCTA
>JAWVMR010000330.1:0-12500 GCA_036321205.1 Trypanosoma caninum | reverse complement strand
TTTAATTCAATATTAGTTTGTTTTTTCATTGTATATACGGGTTTCGCGCGAAAGGACGTGATTTTGTTAAACGTTCCTGTCTGATATCCAAAATAAAAATTTACAGCGACTAAATATAATATATTGTGCCTATCATGTGGCGTATTATTTCTGTTGTTTATGTGAACAGGAATACCGTGTGTTTTTGTTGCTGGCTGAAGTATCGGCAACCATGTCGTCGCTTTGGCTAAACCTCGTTCAAGCTGAAAGCGAATGGCAACATCACTAAGTGAGCGTCCCGCAATTTTTGAATTTTTCACTGCGTGTTGAATAAGGCCCGTTGCGGGTTGGTGCACTAAAATGTTAACTGCAAAACGCGGGCATATTTCGCGCGGCAGAGATGCGGTAAATTCCTTTAATTTTTCATGTGTTAGCAGGTCAGTGTTGTCGTCTGCGTCGTCATGTAAGGCTGTGATATTGACTGTACGCCTTCTAAGCCTCATTTGTAGAGTGACGGGCAGTACTTCGCCAAAATTCCACGCAACACTGTGATTAACAGTCAAAAACAACAACAACAAAAACAACAGTGACAACCGCGTAAGTTTGTGGCAACAAACAAAAAACTGTCGCATTCTGCTTTTTATGTCGTCCCTCCAACCACCACCTAAAAATATTATTTATTCTTGCGTTTAGTTTTTTTATGTTCGTGCGTGTTTTTGTATAACAGTTCTCAATTAATACTTGACGTATAAAAATTATATATATATATATATATATATATATATATTGTTTTACCTAACTGTTTGATCGTATTTTTATTCTATTTTCGGTTGTGGTAATAATTAAATTAATGTTTCTTTCTCTCTTCGCATTCGCAAATAAGCGATAGGCAATATAATTTATACACACAAACAGCAGCAACAACAAAAAACTAATGCAAAAACCTCTACCAAAACCAAACACACACACATAAAATGCTTGATATTAATATTTATTCTTTTTGCCACATTACACTAAAACATCAGCAAAAAGCCTTCTCTTTGTGCACATGTGTTTGCCATCAATATTTACAAAAACTACCGCAATGTCACCATAAAAACTTGTTTTTTAATAAATAATTCAATTGATACAAACATATATATATGCATTTAAATATGTATATATGTCTGACTGTGTGTTATCTGCGTGAACGTTTTGGTTTCCCAAATGGATGACAACTTGTTGTGTTTTTCACTGTATCATTTTTTGCAAAAAAGCAACCCAACATTAGTTCTCGCAGTCGTTTATTTCTTGTAGCCATTATTTTCTCGGACGCCGCACGCACACGCACCACCGCTGGGTATGTGAGCGCCAAAAACACCACCTGCAGCGGAAGCAAACAGTTCGCCACGTTATGTCCAGTGTGAATGGCCGTCAGCGTCGCCGCGCTAATGTTATGGTTGGCAAGTTTGATGTCAGCTACATGATTTCCGCTGTCCCAGTCAACAAAGTCAATAAAAGGATACCGCCAGCTGTGCAGAAATGTTTTAACGTCCGCCGTAGTTAACCTCTCACTAAAAAAAAGCCATGCACATACACCTGTACAGATAGCCTCAATAAAAAGTTGATATGTTGCCAGTGGCATCGCATTAGTTATGATCCACGTCTTTAAGCGTGATGTGCACAAATTAAAAAAACGTCCTGCTACTTTTATATCATTTGTTTTTTTCGTGTGATCTCGTGGCTGAGAAAAAGCAGTAGCAGTTTGTGTGATTTGTGTAGGGCGAGCGTTAAACTTGTTGCCACGGCAGTAAAACCAAAGAGCAGCAGGAGATAGAATACATTGTGAATTAAATATCATTAACACGTGTTTCCCACGTCTCCACATTTACTAATAATCGTTTGTTTGTCTCTTGTTTAAACTCTCTTTATTGTTATTAATATTTTATTTATTATGCCCACAATGGTATATATACATAAATATATATATATATAGTACAAAATAATAATAATAATAATAATAATAATAAACACGGCAGGATTATAAAGCAAGCCGCTTTAACAGAGTTTGGTATTTTCCATTTTTATTTTATTCTTGTCTTGCTTTTATTGTTGTTATTATCGCAGTGCTCATTCTTTTGTTGTTTATTTTTATACAACAAATAAAAAAACCTGCTATTATTGTATTTACTCGACGCCCTTCTTAAAAAATATATATATATATATATATATATATATATATAACTAATGATAATTTCACCACCTTTGAGTAAAAACACACATACGCATGTACACATGGTACTTTTACAAATACCAACCACAACTCTTTTTTTTTTTTTTTTTTTTAGGTCTTCCATTAATCGTTATCACTTTTTTGAGTCCTTGTAAATTTCAAATCAGCGGCAGACCCCCCCACCCCCCCCAAAAAAAAAAAAAGTTGTGTGCTTTCGATTCATTGCAGCCACAGTTGCATCCAACTGCGCCAGCGTCACTCTGCGCGGGACGGCCTCGTCGCTCACGTTTCCACCAGTCCCCTCCCCGCCATGCGACGCCGCATCAACTACGGCAAGAAGGGAGAAAACGTCAAAATAATCTCCTCCCTCTCTCACCCCCTCACATTCTTCCCCGTAGTCCTCTTGTCCTTCTTTATCGTCCTTCGTGCTATTAGCGCCGTGGACCAAAACACGCAGCGCGGCAACAGCAGCGGCGTCGCTAGTCGAGCGCTCCACAACCGCGCGAACAAAACGCTCGCCGTCGGGGCACGCGTCAAGGCCGCACTCAATCACCATCCGCGCCACCCGCCCCGCCGCGCGCGCCGCGACACACGCGAGGCGGTCGGTTGTTGCGGGACGGAGATGCAAATTGTCGTTGAAGACCAGCAGCGGAGCACTGCGCCTTTTCTCCAGTTGATTTGTGGGCGGCAGGGCGTTCTCAACAAATGTTATCACGCGATCGTACGCAGCCTTAACACACTCAGAGCCCCTCATGCTGGGCGCACGCCACGACATCACACCGTGAATTGTAACGACGTAAAAAACTGGCTTTCGTGCGCGGGCGCCCACCCCAAACGGTGTTGCTGCCGACAATGTTGTTGTTGTTGCCGCTTTTTTTTTTGATGATAATATCAACAAAGAGCAGTTTGTTTTTGACTGCAACTCTTTCCCAAGTTTTTTCTTTTTTTTTTCGTTAGTATTTTTTTTTTTTTCCTTATTGTTTTTCTGACGTTCCCCGCATGTTGTCAGCTCTTCGGTTGCATTTAACGACACAATGTCAACGTTATCAGTGGTGGTGTCAGTTATTTTCGCCACTGACATCACGGCGCCGCTAAGATTGTGACAGACCGTCAGGCGTTGGGGATAAATGCTGTATTTGTATGCAGTGTAGCAGTTCAGCGAGCCACGCGCAGAACGATGCAGAACGGAACGCCCAAGTAGTAAGTTGCGGCTGTTTTTCTTCATAGACACATCAAACACACGAAGATCACGCAGGTCAAGCGGTGAAAGACGCATGCCAACATATCCATCTTCCAGTTCAACCTCCGTAGAAAGGCGCATAACATCAGGCGCAAAAAACACAAGATTTTCGTCAACAGTCATAGAAAATGTCGCGGATGGATGTAAATAACGATGGTGAAAATTAACGTCATCAAGTGCCTCCTCTGGCGGCGGTAAATAGGCAGCCTTCTCCTTCATTTCCTCGCACTCTTCAGTTGGCTCAGACTTTTGCTTTTTGTTCAAAAGTGGGTGTTGCTGCTGGTGTCGCCTATATTGATTTTCTTGAAATTTTAGCTCATCCTCTGTCCATGGAACACGACGAGTTTCCCAGACGTACATAAATCGCGCCAGTGCGTCAGTAACCGCCTCAAGTTCGCTGACGGACAACTCGTGGCGGCCACGTGGAATTTGCGACGCCGCAATAAATGTTTGCGATAGCGATAATGGATACGGCAGTGACAGCGGCGGACGGCGAATCGCAATGCCATCAAGACTTGTAAGCTTTGGCAGCGAGCGCCGCACTTGTTCTCTGTACTCTGGCTTGCGTGTTATAGGGTTGTTTTCCAGCGAAAGACGCAGTAGGTGGTTTGAAAAGTGTGCACGAAGAATAAATAAAAAGCGAAGACTTAAAAGACGATTGTCGCCCATATCAAGTGCAAGCAATGTAGCATCAAGTTTGTACTTGCGAAGTGCGTTAATAAGTGCATCCGCGTTGGTAATGTCACATCGCCGTATACTAAAACAACGCAAAAGCACTTGCTCACCTTCACTTTCTTTTTCTCTTGCCTCCGCATTTATAAGAAAAAGTGTCCAAACAATTGTTTCTACCAGCTCATGTGCACACGCTGAAGAACTAAGGTCAAGCTCTTTTTCTGTCATATTTGACGGAATGCAAAGATCACCGCCACCTGTAAAGTATGCTACAGTCTCGGGATGAATAACAGAGTTGTCAGGTTCCTTTGAAATATACGCGACAATGTGAGTAATTGACGAAAGATCCACAACACCAAGTGATGGGCGGCAGGTGGTTACCGTTACAACACGCTCCTCTTCTGCCTCAATATCAACAGCAGTCGCCTCATAACTATTAATAAAGCCAATTTCATAAGCACAACGCCGCACATCACGCACAACCTTCTGCGGTGCATTAAAACTGCCCTGCCACAGCAGACACGCAACACACTTTTGCAACGGTGAGAAATCATTAAAGACCCGCAGCCGCTCCTTCGCATCAGAAATGCATTTAAATCGTTTTTCCCCCTTTTTACCACCGCTTATCTCCAGTTTTTTATGTGAGATGGCGGCAAGAACTTCCCTGTGGTGTGAGTAGTTACAACGCCGCACGCGCAGTGCGACCATGCGCTCCTCAACAGCAGCGTCGAGGCTCCAGCTTTCATATGTCTTTTCACGCTTCAGCTCTTCAACAATTTTCTGAACAGCGGCGGAGCGCCGTGCCTCGTCACCTGCCACCACGCCGTTGTTAAGCACCTCCTCCTGTAGACTTAACAGCTCAGTGGCGCTACGGCGGAGTTCTTCCTCCTTCTCCGCTGCAACTCTAATGCGAATGGAGGTCTCTCGCATGTGGGCACGGCAGAAACCACGCGCCCGCATCATTGGACAGAGTGTTGAGCGCAGTGTCGTGTCATCGCGGCGTCTGCCAAGCACATGCGACTGTTTAGCATAACCTCCAGTATTGGACAACATATAAAAATGATACAACTAAAAGAACTAGAAACAATAACATGCAACAAAAAAAATAAAAATAAAAATAAATGATGGTATCAACAATTTTGTCTCGCCCTTGTTCTCTCTCTCTGTCACATGCACATAAATAAATATATATTCTTCTTTATTGCTTTTTTCTCCAAAAGCTTTTTTTGATGCGTTTATTCAATCAATACAACAAGGGATGCACTGGCATCACGACAATCAGCTGCTGGTAGCACTTCGTCAATAATAACACCCCACCGTTCACCACGCGAAAGCGCCTCCGTCAAGGATTCTTTACAGTCACGCATAAGAAGCATTATTTCTTTTTTTTCATCTCTTTTCTCCAAATTTCCAGTAGCCTGTAGTTCGTAGTTATTTTTATTGCAAAAATGATTGCCCAAAAAGTTCAAAATAAGCGCACCACCAGAATGTATTTTTGATATCACGTGAGCAAGCCGAATCCCGATATGCTCTTTTTTCCCCCTTTTTGCGCATCTGTTTACAGTGTAACATCCCAAAGCAAAATAGCGACTCTGCAACAGACGCAACGGATCAGGCTGCGGGGTGCCGCCTTTATGTGCAACAACGCGCAGCAGACCCGCAACGCCCACTTCGCCCGCCGCCTCTGCCGCCGCACGCGTTAGAGGGACGTAGCTGACATGAAAATCTCGCTCAAGCTCAAGGCCCGCCTCGACACCGACATGCACAGCCACGCGACTGAAGGCGCAGTCCACATCACTCACATCAAGAATAGCAAGAGCGTCGGAGGCGTGCGCCACGGCCCCGTCTTCCGGGTGTTGCCTGCGCACCGCGTCGCGCAAAACAAGACGGGCAAACGTCTGCCGCGCCGCGCTAAGCACCCGCGGCCCCACCGCCTGCGGCGACTCATACACAATTCCACTTTCCATGATCAGCGGGGGCGCTGTCGTCGCCGCGGCCCTCTCGCCCCGCCCTTCCTGCGGCGACGTGATGCGCCACTCCGCCACTGCGCCTGCGGAAAGCGGCGAGCGCAGCGCCTCCACCGCCACCGCCGCGCCGCACCCGCGCGTGTCGTCAGCCGCCGTCTTCAGTGCTGATGTAATCGCTGCCAAATCAGTCGCCGCAAAAGCCCGCGTGTCGCCCAAAAGCCGCGCTGCCTCGCCGTACATCTCAAGCCGCGCACCGCATGGGAGGCCGTCGGCACAACCGTCAGCCAACACAAAAACATTCGTCGCTCCCCAGCAGAGCTTTAATACGCCCCACCGCAGCGCAATTGCCCGCTGCAAAAGCGAGGGTGTCACTGCCCGCACTGCGCAGGGCAACACACCTGTAGTGCTGAGCATAGCGGGAAGAACGCAGAGGTTGCTGATATATATGTATTTCTACGTTTTTTTTTTTTTTTTTTCCTTTTTCGTAAGCTGGCTCTTCACCTTCACTACACATATGAATAAAGTACAAAACACATACAAACACCAAAAAAATAATAACCAAAATAAGAGTTATATAACTTTTTAACAAAAACAAAAACATCAAACAATAAAAAAATTTCACAAATTTTTTTTTTTTTTTTTCGCCAACATACACACACACACAAAAAAAAAAAAAAAAAAAAAAAAGTCTTTTAAAAAAAAAAAAAAAAAAAAAAAAAAAAAAAAAAAAAAAAAAAAAAAAAGTGCTTATGAATGGCGGTCACAATACAAAAGTACAACAAGTAATAATTACAATGGCAAACTAATAAAACTTCTAACAGAAAAAATGCAAAAATGACAAACAGGAATCTGTCAGCTACAAGCTAAATAACACCAATATTGCAATACATATATATATATATATATATGTTTTACCATAGTATTATCTCTGCTTATTGTTTTTCTATCGTTTATTTTCCCCATTGTTTTCTTAGCAATAAACTGCCTTCTTTTTTCTTTTTTTGTACAATTTCTACTTTATTAACACTACCCGCAAATTTCTCTATCTTACATAACAATAAAATCCTTATTTTCCGTTTTTCTTCGCTAGTATTACTGTTATTACTATTACTTTTTCTTCATTTTTTCATTTTCATTTTCATTTTTATTTTTATTTTCATTTTCACTATTTTTTTTTTTTTTTATTATTTATTTTTGCTTAATTAATATACGTTTGTTTGCACCTGTAGCGCATTTAGCAAACGCTGAGCCGCGGTACTCACGCTGGAAGGAAAATTTTTACAATCTGACAGCCGCAAAAGTAACTGCAAAAGAGCACGTGATCCCACCATGCGTGAAGGGTCACTTGTGTGTGCCAAAAGTACCTCCATAAAACAAATAGCAAAAATAACCTCCGACCAACGCTCTCGAATTGCCGCAGCACTGGCACGATTAATCGCAATATCCAAAAATGCTTCTGATGAAGCATAAGCCGCTGCCATACGCTCGTCATCGCAAAGTGTTAAAAGAACTTTCATCACCTCATCTTCCCTGGATTCTTCTGGAACTGATATATTCTTCGCAGTATGTGCAAGTAAAGGCACACTGCATCGAGTGTCACGTATAAAAGCAGCGGCTTTCTGTGATGAGCACTGTAGTAATGGAAGGCATTTAAGCAACGCGATGCGGGTTGCAACGCTAATAGAGGCATTAGACGCAACAACAAGAAATGTCCCAGCAATACTTTTACCTGCAACGTTAAGACACTTCAAATCGTTCTTTGTTGCGTGATGAACAAAGTGGAGAAGGAGCAAAATTGCGTTAATACACAAATGACGACTTGCCTCTTGCAAAGCTAAAAGCCATTTCCCTTCTGCTCGCTTGTCAGGTCCAGAGTTACTACCACAACTAAAGCTCTTGTTGCCATTTAGATGTGAGTTACCACCGCAACCATTATTGTGATTAGTACTGTTATTACTATTATTATTATTATTACTATTACTATTAGTGTTGTTAGAATTACAACCACCACCACAACAGTTGACCTTGGTATTACCGCATGTTTTATTAGAAGAAGTAGCGTTATTACAAGAAAAGCCTGATCGAGCAGCAATTTCACCAGAACCAGCTGCAGCAGCAACAACACGCGTACAACCATAATTTGTAGCAACCAAAACTTCTGCAGAAGGAGTAGTTGTCCCATTGGATATTTCTAAATCATCAGAGCCACGCGTATTGCTCAAAGATGGGCCCAAAACAACGCTATCATCATTGGTTTTTTTTAACACCTGCAGAAGTATCTCAAAAAGTTTATCAACATAAGGCCACCCAATACATGGCTCATTTTCAGCATAAAAAGCGCTACAGCATACATCTTCAATAATGCGCTGAACAGCATCAACAGCGTTGTCAGTAAGAAACCTATTTTGTGATATAAATCGACGAAACGTAATTTGACCTGCATCACATGAAACTGCATCCGGTTGCAGAGAAGTAGAGCTAGTGACCTCGTCATCCTCACATCCTACTAATAAATTGTGCAATGCATCAATACACAAAAGGGCAATGTCGGTCTCTGGACACTGCAAAAGAAAACGCAGTGCTCCTGGGTGCGTTGGTGCGTACTGTGACACACGTGGGTCCTGACGTTCGCAGCAGCAAACAAATAACGATCCTAGTGATTCTGATTTTCCTAAAACACTTAGTTGTGCATTGTCCCAAAGATCAGTCTCGCCAAGTTGGTTAAGAAAACAACTCGTCTCAGTACGGCACCGCTGTGCAGCAAAGGCAAAAGTGCGAATAATATGAAACGAGGTCTCGGCGGTTACTTTCGGCAAAACAGCAACAACCCTCTTTAGGCAACCACCACGTAGCCACTGTTCACGTTGCTCCCCCTTTTCCGGAAAAAGATTGCTTTCAACCCAACGCCCAATCGCTGCAGAGTTGCTTGCTGCTTGCTCAGCACTAATGTTCTCGGCGTCTGTGCTTGCCAGCGTTTCCAAAATACTTTCGGCCACAAAGCCACCAAACCACGCATGGCGCAAGAGAGACGGGGCGTTTGGTCGCTTTGTTGAATCCCTGTTGAGACAATGTGTGAGGAAGCTTCGGCACTCGTCGGAAATCTCCATCAGTGGAATCGGCACTTCGTTCGACTCGGCAATGTGGTAAAGCGCGTTAGCAGGGGCGCGGTCAAAAAATGGCGGGTTCCCTGTGAGTAACTCAACGCAGAGACACCCAAGGGACCATATGTCGCTACTCTCGTTCTGCGGCTCCCCGCGAATAGTCTCTGGTGCCATCCAATACACAGAGCCGACCATTCCCTCTTCAACTGCCACAGTCGCCACCCCGTCAGCGCCGTTCTCTGTGTTTTGTTGCGCCATGCGGGGCATCGCCAGGCCAAAGTCTGAGAGCTTCACAACATCACCAACACCAAGAAGAACATTTGCACACTTAAGATCACGATGAAGAAATTTCTTTTCATGAAGGTACGCAAGGCCGGCAGTAATTTGAAACATAAAACGTGCCACTTCACGCTCACTAAATTGCCCATTCCGCTTGAGTTGCTGTAACAAAGAACCACCAGGCGCATATTCGGTAACAATAAGAAAAGCCTTTCCAGAGCGCGCGTGGTCAATGTAGCGGATAATGTATGGATGCTCAAGAGAACTTATAATAGCAACCTCCTTTCGCCACATAGCAATAACTGTGTCGTCACAAGCCATTACCTTTTTTACAGCAACCACCAGTCCAGTACTACGATCGATAGCACTGTAAACCACTGCGTTGCCACCTTTTCCAATAAGATCCTGCAACTGATAGGTGGAATACCGTCCTTTGACAATATCGTTTGCTCTCATTGTTGTTTGTTTTGTAATTAGACTTGATAATTTAAAATAATAACAATAATAATCCTTTCAACAAAAAAAAGGTTTCGTTGCCTTTTCCCTTATAATTTTTTTCAAGATGGATTTTGTTTGTTTCTAAAATTATTTACTTAATTTCCACAAGCTAACAACCAAACAAAATACACAAAAACACACACAAAAAAATAAAAAAATAAAATAAAATAAAATAAACACAAAGCAAGCAGAAGAATGTAAAAAAAAAAGTCACCACTCTATAGAAAGCGCACTACCACAATACATAAGCATGCATCACGACTAATGTACTCCTTACAAAAGTTATAAATGTGTCACCGCACAATAAAAATGCCAGTAACACGTATTTGCTACTCTTACAACCGTTGCGCAATTTTTTCTTAAAAAATACAAAAAACTACCAAAACAACAGCAATATACGCGTGTTCTCATATCTATATGCATACATACGTATTTATAGATATATACATTTAAAGCCAAGTGTTTCCTTTCATCTGCTCTCAAACACAATTGAGCAGAGTTTTTCTCATTACTCGCCTTTAAAAATCACCATCCCTCCTCCTCTTCAACAGCAACAACAACAACAACAAAAAAAAAAAAAAAAAAAAAAAAAAAGATGTTCTTTTCTTTTCTTTTCTCTTTTTTACAATGCAATTACATTTCTGGCTCTCTGACGACCAGTCTTTGAACGAGAGCGCAGCGCCTCATGCAGCGGTTGGTGGCCCTTAATCACCTCCGTGTCTTGTCCGGCCTCTGACAGCAGCTTGATAACGTTGCTTATAACCGCGGCATCGATTCCCAGATCGCAATCAAGTGCAAATTTGCTGATGCGATTCACCGTCTCGGCGTCACCCACACGTGCGGCCCGCTCGATTATCGGCAGCACCATTTCCACCTCAACCCGCAGTCCCGCGTGCGAAGTGACTTTCTCCAGAAACTCTATTGCATCGTCTATGCTGTCAGCTAAAACCGCCTGCCGGATAAGCACACGGAACGTAAACGCATTCGGCGCCACGCCGTTTGCCAGCATTGCGTCGTACACCGCCCGCTGCAGTGCCGCCCCGCGCTGCGCCGAAAGGCCCACAAGCAGACAGTTGTACGTTATCGTGCGGGGCTGGATCCCCCACGAGGCGACGTAGTCAGCCACAAGCGTCATCGCCCGCCGGTCCTCGCCCAACTTTGCGGCCGCAAGCACAACAACGTCAAGTGAGTGGACGGAGACTGTTTGCCCGCGACTGCGGCGCCCGCGCAGGTGGAGCAGCACGCGGTCCAATAATGCGGTGCTGCTCATGGCGTCAGCAAGCGCCATCATGAAGTGCCGATCCATCACCTGCCGCAAACAATCCACTGTGTACTTCTTAAACGGGTCCGTCAGCTCCAAAAACCCTTTCCGTGCCATCAACTCAAGCAGATCAAATGCCTTCTCCAACTCCAGCGCTTGCGCCCAGCACCAGACAACAAGACTAAGAATATCAGCAGTTTTTGTCATGACGTGGCGGTCCATCATCGCAAGGGCATTTCCAGCAGTCTCTGAGTCAGCATATTTTGCACACCGCTGCAGTAGCTCCGCAACGTGTTGCTTCTGGACAAATTGCACAAAAGAAACTTTGTCAAGAACACATCGAAGCTCCAATTCAAACATAAGCCACATAATAGACGCTGGTGGGTAGTCTTGCGTGTTACGAAGCCACTGTTCAATCAGTTCCGCAAGCAGTCGTTTATCTATCACGTTACTTCCATGACAAAGAGCCTCGCGTACAACACTAACAACAAAAGCCGCATCTGGTGATGACGGCACAACATGTATTAAAAGGGCTTGCACCGTACATGGCAAGGGCCGCAGCGTCGCATCTCTACACAACTCGTTCCAAAGTCCAACAGGATCAACACACATACGTATATTAAGTTCAATAAGGTAATGATAAGTAAGTGCATCCGGTGCCGCACCAGCAGACCTCATCTCCCTCAGCACATAAAGCACCTCCTCAACCGCAAAGTTTTTTCGCTGTGTTAATACCTCAAGATAAGCGTTAAAAAAGCTTGTGTTAAGCATAAACGGCAAACGACCAGAACTACATAAACCCGTCAAATTATCCCCATTAGCGTTTTCTGCTGCCATAAGGTCACGAAGTCCAAGAGCAAACACTTCACGAACGCGATCCATGCGCCCAAGAGCGGTAAAGGCACGCATAAGGCACAAAAGAATATCTCGAGCAACGCTCGTGCCACCAGCAAACTCAACAATAGACATTTTCTCAGGATTAAAATAACGATCAAAAAATTGAACAACACCGTTATAGTTTTTGCCTTCTAGACAAGCGACTATGTGGGCAAAAGGTAATGGCTTCCCTAAATCTACAACACTTCCACCAAAAAAGCGAACTGACCCAAATGTCCTCTGCAAACACCTCCAGCGCCTACCAAAATGAACTGTGGTCCATAAAGAAGCAGTGATCATCATTATTATAACAACTTTCCTTAACCCCCCCCCCCCCCCCCAAAAAAAAAAAAAAATATATATATATATATATTTAAAAGTCTACTCATGTTTTAAAATAAATACGCACTGAGAA
>JAWVMR010000329.1:0-38091 GCA_036321205.1 Trypanosoma caninum | reverse complement strand
AAAAAAAAAAAAAAAAAAATGGTGATAATAATAATAATAATAAAAGCAATTTATACATATAGTGCAAATAAACACACATACATATATATATACATGCATGTATTGTTTATTTTATTGGTTATTGTTTGATTATCATTGGTTTTTAGCCTAATCAAACAAGTAGAAATAGTTTTACTATGCTTTACCAGATTGAGTAATGTTACCACTCTCTCTTTGGAAGAGTATTCTTTGGTGGTAACTTCATTTTGTGTGGTGGAGCCTCATCTTCTGTGTAAAAACGCCCAGTACGCTGTTGGTAATGCGTACTGCTTTCATACAGGGGGGCAAGGCGCAGGTATGTGTTATCTGCTTCCCTGGGTACCGCCCACGGCTCACTTACTACCCCGTTGTATTCGGAACCACCAGTTGGCTGAATGCGCTCCTCGTGGTTTCCTGGATGTATAACGCGCTTCTCAGGATAGGCTGTCCCTAGCGGAAGTTTGCTTTTAAGCAGATCTTCGACTGAAGAAAGTGGCAAATTTTCTCCGCGGAGGGCAAAAGTGTCAGTGCCATCACCCCCATTTTTAGTGCGCTCAAGATAGCCCCCCTGTTTAATACGGTTTGTGTTTTCTTTGTCGCCATCCTGCGTTGCCCCAATGTCTCCTTGCGCTGTGGTCTCCTCCCCCCTTCTTTGTTCATTGCTACCGTAGCGCGAAACACCAAACAACTTAGGCATATCGTGCTGCTTGATCCTTCCAAAAGGATCGATGGCGTCAGCAGCTCCAACAACGACACGGTGGCTGCGCATTTCTGAACGCGTACCGTATGGCACAGGATTAAGCCAGTATGCTCCGTTGTGGTTAATAAAAACATTACGCTCCGCAGTAGCGCTCAGTGAAGCAGGTACAAAGTCCATAAATGTTAATATTACTATATTAAAAAAAAAAAAAAAAAGAAATTATATACACAGCAAACATAAATAAAAAAAGAATAGAATAAGAATAACAGTTATTATTATTGTTGTTAGTATACCTTAATAAACTAAATAAATAAATAACAATGATAAAAAAAAAAATTATACTATGTAAACAAATATATAAACCCGTATCACGTATAATAACCCAAAAATTATATTTATTTATCAATCGCTTGTTGTTTTATATCTTTATTACTATTCGTACCATTGTTATTTAAATCTCGTTTTTATAATTACTGTAAGCAAAAAATGCAATAAAATTGGTTTTTCACGGCTGATTATTTTGTCTTGTATTTCAAACGTACCTAATTTGCGTTTGATGATGAATCTTTGACTGCCTCATCCACCACTTCTATGACCACACCAGCATTCTGGACACGCTGACAATAAACATCACCAAATGCCGACATTGGTGTTAATACTCCATGATGCAAAGATCCATCTTTCATCATTTTCAAAGCACTAAGCGCAGCCTCCGCAATGTAAAGTGCACTTGCTGTATACATATCCCTGGCATCCGAAAGACAAACCCTTCGCAGCCTTTGTCCCGTTTTATCAACTGCAATAAAGGTGCACTTGTACCAGGAAAGCTCCTTTTGTGCTTGTGTGGGACCTTCGCCAGCATGTGGAATTAGGTTTTTCGCGGCAAAGCGACGAAAAAAAGACACCCTAAGAGCCGCTGCTGTCAAAAAAAAAACCAATGATGCACTAACAACACTCCATACCGACCCCTCAAGTGCCTCTGTGTACGTGCTGCCATACCCGAGCAAAGCATTTGTTCGTCGCACTACACGCTCGTTGGTGGCGGCCATTAAAAACGGTCCCGTTAGTTTTCGCTCAGCAGTGTCGTACCACACACCTCTTCGCTCAGAAAGGATAGGCGCCTTAGGCCTTGGAGCGTCTTTAGGCAGCAGAGAAAAAGGATCAGTGTCCTCCGCCGCGCACCCCTCAGATAGTGCCAGGACAGAACGTGCGGTGCCACCAGAGACGCCGCAACTCGACAGCCGATAAAATGCTTTAACCTCGGCAATTTGATCAGCAAGGCCTTGATGAATAATGTAGTTGCCCAAATCTGAGGGAACGCTGTCAAACGCGCAGCATGGCACCAAGGCTATTCCTTTTTTCTTCGCCTCGTCATGAAATCGCTCAATCACTTGACGAACATAGTTGTACTCGCCCGTAGAGTCCACGTAGTGAGTCAGACAACGAACACACGCCTCAACAACAGGCAAGCCTACTTGCGTAAAAGGCCCCGCGCATGAAATTAGCACGTTAGTTTTAAAGCAAATTTTATCCATAGACTCAGGGTCATTAATCTCTGCTACCAATACAGAAGCATCGGTGCCAAGTTCCTTTTGTAGCTGCTTAAGCTTCTCTTCGTTTCGGCCTGCAATGGCCCAACGACCAGCACCTCCCAAGCTGAGACGTGAAAGATACTCGCAAACTAATTTGCCTGTATATCCTGTTGCCCCAAATACAACAATGTCAAGATCCCTTGGCATCATTTCTTTTATTTTATCCTCTTTTTTTATTATTATTATTGTTGTTGTTCTTCTTTTTGCTGTTTTCGTTTTAATAAATAACCTTTTTTTTTTTTTTTTTTTTTTTTGCTTTATTTTTATTTTTTTGGTGGAGAGAAAATATTTAACAACTAATTATACTTTATAATAATTACAAGCACAATAATAATAAAACAATATATAAATTGGCATGTGCCCTAAAACACAAAATGAAAGCAACCATATATATATATATATATATTTGATAAACTGCACCGCTAATTTTTTTTAAAAAATGTTATCGCATCTATGAATTATGCAAGTATCCAACCTGTATGTCTGTACCTTTGCTGCTATCATAGCAAGCCCATGCATACCCTTCAACTTTCACACCTTTCCTCCCACAACCAACCTCACCAATAATAAGCTGTGCAATGACACCCCCCATAAGTGTTGCCTCAATAACTGTGCCCAAATGCCGCTCTAAAAACGACACACCAGCAGCGTGCTCAATATCCCTCTGTGAAATTTGTGACATGTCAAATCTATCTACCACTTCCTTTGCATAAACAAGTTTTTCAAAAAACTGCGTTTCCTCAGGGCATTCTGCCATATGCATTAACAACAACAATCGCTGAAAAACATGTGGCCTTAATGCAGTGTTTTTGAATAGTAACAATCTCAACTGCTCTTCGTAAGAGAGTCCTCGTCTCCTAGACAAGAAAAAACCCATTGCTGTGTGTCCAAAATCAACTAAAAGAACCATCAAATCAGCTGATGTGCTGTGCAACCCACACGTTATACGAAATGCGTCAGTTGTACGCTGAACAGAAGCGACGACAACGCGAAAAGCGGCGCCCGATGAGAAAAATTGCTCATCACTCCCATCCTTTGCCACATACACCGCGACGTAGGGATTTAGCGATTTAAGTCGTCGAGCAGACGCGACAGCCCGTTGCTCGCCAATGTAAGAACCCTGTAAAAGAAAACTATTTTCCACACCGCCCAACTCCACAGTAGCGTCATCATACAAAATAACAGAGAGCACGCCAGCCAATACCAAATTCTTCGCCACCTCAGCCATAGCCGACGTTATCCCGACTAGGCGGACTTCTGTCAACAGGAGTTGCTGCTGCGTGGCTTTGCCCCACAAGCGCATTTGACGATCATACCTGGTTTTTTCGTCAGCATTCATTTTTCTTCTTTAACAAATAATAAAAACAAACTTAAAAATGAAACACAATAAAACTATAAAGTATTATAAAACCAACAACAACAACAAAAAAAAAAAAAAAAAAAAAAAAAAAAAAAAAAAAAAAAAAAAAAAAAAAAAAAAAAAAAAAAAAAAAGAAAGAAAAAAAAAAAGTAATTATTATTACCAATAAAAACATAAAATAAAAAAAGATTATTGCCTTTTTTTTTTTTTTTAAGGCTTTAAATCGTTTACTACGATTACAATTTGTGAATACTAATCAGAAATATTACACCAACAGTAATACTTATCATCGTCACCGGCCTCATCACTATCTTCTCAGCAAAAGTTGAATCTGCTGCTCTTCCTCCTCTGACAGCTGAATCTTCTCCTTGCTAACACTCTTGCCAAGCGATGAGAGTCTCTCGCGCGCCCCCTGATGATGGAACATAAATTTACCTAGCGTGTCCAATACAGTTCTACAGCACTCAGCAGAGATATTTCTCTCTATCTGCAGCTGAACCGACTGCTCAGCAACAGCGTTTAGTAAAGGAACATGGCGCCAGTTTGTTTCAGCAAGCACAAAGCAAAGTCTTGCAATGTTATCCCCGTCAAGCTCCCCTGCTCGCTCAACAATCCAATCCGCCACCTTCCCCACTTGCTTGTCGTCTTCAACATTGTGATTCATCTGCCACAGCGACACAATTACGTCCACAGCCCTCTTGACATTCTCCATCTCCGGCAGTTTCTCAACAATACAATCAAGCATTCGAGTCGCAAGTCTTTCGTGCTCAATGCCAAGTGATCCAAAGGAGATAAGCATAGCACACTGAGCCTCTAACGGAAACTCATTTGACTTCTCCACAGCCCTATTACCAAGATCGTTGTAGAGCTTATCATTCAGAAGCATCACACGACTAAAGCCACGGATTACAAGCAACAAATCAGCTGCATTAAGGTCCTTCAAATGTTCCAAAATACGACGTGAAAATTTGTCAAGAAGTCTCTTATCAAGATATTTGGCACGACCAAAAGCTGCCACGGCAAGACTAATGGCTTCCTGGTTCATGGGAATCAGTATGGGTCGCAAAGCAAGACGTGTGGCAAAAACATTGAACAAGCTTCGCTTAGTACACAACATTCGAGAAAAACCATAAAGCATACGTGAAATGTCCTTGCCACTCCAAAATTCATGCGAATGGTCAATAACATAGTCAGAGCACTTTTCTGCAACAAGTTGATGGGAAAGTCGCTGTCCAATGCCTGTTGTCTCACCAAGTCCAAAAATAACGCTAGAAATTTCGGTTGTAGAAAGCATGTTCAATCGACGTGGAAGCTCGTCCAAAAGCCCATTTGCCAATAAATCCCCCGTTTTTGACAAATGTATGACACTACAAAGCTCAGTGTACACTTGCGAGCAAAGCGCCCCAATCCATTCCAACAGGTACTCAACTAGGCTATCCTGTATAACCACATCCTCTGTTTCCCCAAAGCGACAGTGTACCACCACAGTCAGTCCCACAACATCCGGCGACAGAGAACAATTACCACAACCAAGCGAAACACGGTTCCCTACATTAGCAACAAGCTCAGTTACAATTTTTTTCTTATTTGTACTTTCAAAAGGTCGTGAAATCAATTTTACAAGCTCGCCAAGAGCCTTGTCAGACAACTTACATACCTTTCCACTAATCTTATCCAATATCTTGTCAACGGTGGCACAGCGCATATGTCTTAGCAGTAACAGACCTGCACCCGGAAGAACCTCAATTGGCATGCAATCCATATGCTCTTCAACACTGCGCATTAACAGCGACGCAGAAGTTTCAAAATCAGGAACGTCAAAATCCGCCTGTAAAACAGCAAACGTAGCCAACTGTCGGGCCTCTTCAAACAATACCTCAACTTTGTTTTCTATTTTATCCATGACAAACGCTACCATTTGACGCAAAACAGGTTCAATCAGATCAAAAAGAGGCTCATAAACATATCTGCGACTACACAACATGTCCAAAAGATCCAGTGAGTCATGTATAACCATATCAGCTTTACGGGCGCACACAGTTGAGCAAACAAAGTGCACCAACTCGTTGTTGGTGTCAAGAGCAAATGCCGACTTGGCTAATCCACACAACAATTGTATTGTTGCGGTGGATCCGCTCATCACGGAAAGCAGTCTTGTGATTATAGACCCAGCAAAACAACCCTTAGGTCCAAATTCATCATCACAATTACTTACACTATCAGAACCACGGGGAAGCGGTATCGCACACGCTGCACAGACCTGCAGTAGAGTCTCTACAGTAGCCTCCCGCACGCCTTTCACTGCGAAGTGGGAAAGAACAGCGGTCCTGTGTAGCAAAAGAACACCTGAAGTATCGCGTCGTGCTGCTCTGACAAAAGCTGCAACTCCCCGCGATGAAAGCTCATTCAATTGTGTCGATAATTGCAAAATAATACCCTCTGGAATCTCTCTCTTCTCAGCAAAAATGCAGGCCGCCTGCGCCGCCACATCAACTGGCGCACCACCGTCCTGCTCCCGCACCACCTCAAGCATCCAGTCCTCTGGTATGCGTCGGCCCACGAGCAGGCGCTCATATGCCTCCGTCGTTTTGAACGCCCTCGCCAGCGAAAATCCAGAGACGTCAGCACCGCCGCTCTTGCTCATCGTGGTGTAGTTGCCATCAGCTGCAGCTGAAGACTCATTGCACAGCTTACGGAGCAACTCTGATGATTCAGGAAAAAGATAGGGGAAAGCGACCACAACTTTAAAAAATACGTCCCTACACAACGTGCCCGCTGCCAAAATAGCAGGCAACGCTGCACGATCAATCATCTTTTGCAAAACGGGGTCCCGTATCCCAAAGTGTGCATAAAGCTCCATTGCCTGAAGTATTTCTTCGTGGGCCCACTCGTCATTTTTCCGCGCACGCAAGAACATCCACCTACGCGCGTGCGATGCAGACCAGCGTATCTTTCTCCCATAATTATCATCATCATCATCTTCAAAATTCCCGCTGTACTCCTTGTCAGTAGGCAAAAGGTCACCCCTGTCACTGCTGCTATCATAATGACTATGAACATCTATTACTTTAAGCTGGTCTGTGGTTGCCATCTTGCGCATTTCACTCATCAAGACGCAAAACTCCTCTAAAAAAAGATATCGCTTTGCTATTTTCAAAAACGACTCTATAGTAATCCCAGCATCATTCTTCTTAAGAAGACTTGGTGCAGACTTTATAATAGCTGATATTGTCTCACTACAATACAACTTTAAGCTTGCCGCATAGCAAAGAACAGCCGTGACATGGCTGAGACGAATTGACAAATCCTTTTTACCAACAATGGCTGTGTACATAACACTTATTAACGCATCTGCAAGATCGTCATGTGTACAAAACAATGCGGTGGCACCATCGGAAATCATTCCAAGTTCTGTTGGAGAGCACAAATGACTAACACGCTGAGCTCGCACTGCAATCGCGTCAAGAGATAAGCCTACAGCGTCCTCCTGCGATAAACGCAGACGAGCAATAGCAGCCATAGAAAGACACAATTCCTCCTTTGTTAAGCGCATAGCTACAAACGGAGAAAGAATTCGCCGCAACAGGCCGTGCAAACCTAAATTCATCACGCCCATGTTTAAGATAAAAATATACCTTATTATAATTATAATGATAGTTATTAGTATTATTTATATATATTGCATAACTGCGCATATTTAAAAAAGAACGTAATGGTAAAATCAAAACCACAAAAAGTCTTTTTATTAATAACAAAATAATTATAGTAATTATAATAATAATACTGACAATAACAAGCACTCAATTTTTGTTTTTGTATTTACTTATTTTTTGTGTAAAAAAAAAAAAAAAAAAAAAAAAAAAACGTAAAAAAAAAAACGTAAAATTATTGCTTAACTGATATATTTTATTTTTACAATTACATAAAATTTTTAGTTCTCTCTAACTTCCTAAAAAAAAAAAAAAAAAGAAAAAACACTTGCAAATATCTCTAAAACAATATATATATATACGTTTGACGCCATCAGTGATTCTTAATTTGTTCACCTATGCAAGGTATCTTAACTTACGCAAACACCGATACACACACACACACACACAAACAAACAAACAAACAAATAGAGAGAAACGCATCAAAAAAAAGCAACAACAACAACAACAAAAAAGAAAAAAAACATCTTATTTTCCACTCTAGACCTTAATGGTAATAATAAGGCACTACGTTTACTCAGGTTTAATAGGATTGGTGTCACTTTTCTCAATAGTTCGTAATTTCTTAGACATCGGTTCCTCTTCACTCTCCGTCCCTTCTTTTCTTGGTGACCTCATCTCCTCACCAGCGTACTCCTCAGCAACGTCCTCACCATCTTTCATAAGCCCTACAAGAGTAAAAGTAAGCATTGTTCGAAACACGTCACCACGCTGACGCACCTCAATTCGTACCTTTACCTTGTCAAGCAGGTTAGGCACAATCGCAAGCATCTCCTTTGATATTTTGCTTTCTTGACCATATTTTGGGACAAGCACAAATACATGCGTATCTGACAGCTTCACAACGTACCCATCTTCTATAGGAATAGTTTGATTCTCAAAGTTACGCAAATAAAAGCCAGTAAAAAAATTCTGAGAGTCACGTCCAGCCCTTTGCGCCTGCTCGTGGCGGTAATTAATATTCGCTGCGATTAGCTCCATCTTCGCAGAGTCCATATGTGTTTCGCTTACCCGCATTATTCCCAGCGCCGCTGCCAGCTGCCGATGTACAATGACATCAGCGTATCTACGAATAGGGGATGTAAAATGGGTGTAAATCGGCATTGCAAGTCCAAAGTGATAATACTCATCGTGTGGGACCTCACTGCTGGAAAAGTACTGTGCCTGTCGAAGACATCGTGTGACAAGGATACGAATAAGTTTATTGAAGTACGCGTCTTCAGGGTCAACACACATATTAAGAGAGTTATTCAGCGCCAGTGAGGTTGCGTCGTCAAGACGAACATTAATTTTGCGCTGAAGAGCCTCATTCAATGTATCAAAAGCGTTTTCTGCGGGACTTTCATGACGACGCAAAAGAGTCCACTGAGGATAACTTTCGTAAACCTTCCGTGCCGCAGCTGCGTTGGCAAAAAGCATCCATTCCTCAATCATGGAGTTTGCCTCAAAAGTTTGGTATGCTGTCATGTCAGTGGGGTTGACATGGTCGTTATCCATCTTAAATTTAAACTCCTGTGAAGCCAAAAAAAGCGCACCTTTTTTTTCACGCGTTGCCTTAAAGTGTTGACTAATCTTCATTAAATGACGCAGTGAAACGGCAATCTCGCTAGTGTCACTGGGGTCGTCAATCATCCGCTGTGCGTCACCATAATAAAGCGCAGCACGCGAGCGAATGACCGTTTTCCCAAAATAATCCTGAACAACATTGTAGTTTTCGTCAAACTCCCACATTATAGAAAAAGCGTAGCGATCTTCGTTCGCCACAATAGAGCATAAATTTTCTGTAAGTAACTGTGGCAGCATGTTTATTCGTCTGTCAACCAAATAAACGCTTGTGCTCCGTTTGGCAGCCTCCTCATCCATTGCAGTGTTTTCATGTAGAAAGTGGGTCACATCGGCAATGTGAACCCCAACCTCCAGGTGATTGCCGTTTACAATCCGGCAGTGAAGTGCATCGTCGATGTCGCGGCAGCCAATAGGATCAACACTCACAACACACAGATCACGGAGGTCAAGTCTGCGTCCAAGCTCCTCATCTGAGACGCTCCACTGCCCCTTTGGCAGACAGTCATACACCGCCTCGCTAAAATCATAATGTGGCACATCATTCTCAATCAAAATAACCTTTGCCTCAGTGTCTTTGTCGCCGATAACACCAAGCACATCAATATAATGACCCACAGGAAAGCTGCTGTATTCTGGCCAGTCATCAATTATAACACTTAAACGCTTGTCTTTAAGATCCTCCAAGTGTTTGGTTGAAATGCGTATTTTCGGAATACGATTATCTTTCGGCTGAAACAGTACGCTTACCGCACCCGAGGTTGTCGATGTCGCCGTTTTCAAAAAAAATTTCTTAAGCTCCTCTACGTCAATACTGCCACAAAAAGGTCTGCGGTCCATTTTGGTGATACCAACAACTTGGCCTACAGGCGTGTACCCCATCTCAACTGCTGCAGCCTCAGTTATTCCGCTGTTCTCATCAATTTGCTCGGCATTTTTTGGACCACGCCATGATGACAGCGATAAAACCTTAACTGCAACAATATCTCCGTAAATGGCGCGATTAAGATTGGCACGCCCGGGCAAAATAACTCTCCTAAAACATCGTCCTTCCCACTGACCACGGATTTCCCCAAAGAAACAACTGGTCTCGCTAACACGCAATTTGGCGCAAATATATGTGCCGCTTTGTATCCCCAACTCCAATGCGCTCGCTGGGAGGTGTGGCGGAAAAAGAGAGGCTGAGGTTGGTGATTCCTTCATGCCTGCGGGCTGTTCATACTGGATCTTCTCCAATAAATCCAAACCAGCTATTACTGCTCTTCCAAGAAACTGTTGAAGCGTAACACAGGAAAGATTTGCCGTGGCGTCGCTTTTAATTGAGTCGGCAAACATCTGTCGCAAAAGCTTGTCGTGCGAGACAAGAACAACGCTCGGCACTGCTGATGTAAAAGCAAGTGAAACGTGGCGTCCATACCACCGTGCGGCAACCTGAATGCAGCGATCATTAAAATCGTTAGAACTTTCTCCCTTCTCAAGCATACAGTGTGTTTGCTCGTGACGATCGTTTGGGAAAACATAGCATTGCTTACGTTCATCCCACAAAAGACGCTGAAGTCGTGCGTAAATGGCCTTGTTGCGGTTCTGCACTTCGGAAACTACAGTTGAAAGAAATACAATATTCTGTACTCGAGAATCCTCAAGAACATTCATGTTATGCAGCACAATGTTTGTGTCCGGAATAAAAATAGGACTATCTGGAACAACAGACGCCCCACGCTCACCATACACAGCGTTTGCACACAACGCGCAACCAACAACGCCACACCCAATATCACTGCGAGTTATCCCGCCGCCCCGTCTCGCAACAGCACCCTTGCAGACTTCATAAACAGCGGCCCGTTTTTTTGCAAACATCACTAATAATACAGCCGCACACACGCACGCACGTATGTAAGTAAAATATATATCTGGTGTCAGTGACACAGCTTTCAATAGTATGTAAGTATGTATTCACATAGACAAACACATAAATAATAATAATAATAATAATAATAATAATAATAACCCTTATACGCAAACAAACAAAACAGCAACAAAACACAAAACAAAAAACAAAGGAACAATTAGTTTGTTCAAAAACAGTAGCAACACTAGTCTAAAGCATCAACCGGTCTGGAAGAAATCATTTCAGCACTAAAGTGTTGCATCCGCGACTCCCATGTGGTTCTCACCGCCTCACAGTATTCAACACAGTCGTCACAAGTTGCCAGATCCTCCGCAGTGATCCGACCACAAAGATCATTCCAACCAGCCGCAAACGCAACCACGTCATCGATGCCCAACAGGGCCCCCGCATGTGGAAAAAGTGCTGCGGGTGCGGTCGACACCGCAATGCCCCCGAGACCAACACCAACTGCCCGTGATATGAGCTCACTGTCTTTCCCCTCGTTGCGACAAAGCGCAATCGTCACCCGCCCCAGCGGCACTCCGCACGAAGCAATTGTTTTCATAACAGTCTCCAGCCACCGCGGAGAGAGGCCAGGCACGCACTCCTCCAGCACCACGCGCTCACAGCCGGCGTCGGTGGCCAGCAGCCGCGCAACGCTCTCCGCAACGCGAACCGCGGGGACATAAAGCCCCTCGTAGCGACATGTCAAAGACGAGCGCAACCACGACGTCCATGTGTAGCCTTTCCCTAACGACATAGCGGAAATTGCTGAATTTAACTCCTCTGCATAAAACGCCTCAAGATTTTTCTGCCCAAGAAGCATTCGCGAAACGAGAGGCCCCCCAGGCACACATATACACACCTTCCTGTAGTAGGGAAATCTCTCCATAAGCCAAGGAACCTCGTGTGGTGCCGTAAGAACAACCAGTCGATTATCCTTTGCAAGGTCGTTCAATGTGGAACACCTGCGCGACTCATCCGGCGCAGTCACTAGCGACTCATGCAGAGACTGTAACAAAGGAAAAGGCACCAAAGCCTCTTTGGCGCCTCCGACCAGAAGAGAACCTGTAATAAGATCAAAAGCAAACCTATTGACCGCCACCAAAGAAAAAGTTATCTGTTTTTGCTGAAGCGCGTAAAATAGAGCGCACGACGAGCAATCCAGTAGTTGCAAAGACATACTAGCACATACTGGCAACAACATGTTGCCTATTTATTTATCTTTTTGCATTTTCATTTGGTATTCCCCACAGCCCACACATACACACACAGACATACACAACAAAAAAAAAAAAACAATAAGGAGAAAAACAACAAAAAATTATAAAAACAGTATACATTAACGCAGTAAAAAAAAAAAAAAAAAAAATACACACGGCAACTAAGTATTTGTAGTTTAAATAACAGTTGCAAACAAACAAACAAACAAACAATATATATTTATATCTTTTTTTATAAGACCCACCCAATACTGAAACATCATATATTTATTTATTTAAACATAAAACTCAAATAACAAGCACACACATACATACTACTCTGTATGCTGCTTTGCCAAAAAAGCCACCTGCAATCTCTCAAGTTTAATACAAAAACAAAGCAATAATCCACACACTATAACAGTCAAAAAGTTAAACAACATATAAACTCTGTCCACATCAAATATTTCGTCTCCAAGCAGCATTAACGCTATCAAAGATATGCACCAAAAAATAAAAAGAAACCCCAACCTAAGTCTCCAACAAAAAGTGTCCTTGATGGCGTCCAAAACTGGTGCCACACACAAGATAGAAAGTACCGGGCAAATCACGCGTATCACGCTTAGGGTGCAATACAACACAAACGGGACATCACACTCCTCCTTGTTACTCACCGGCGACAGACCACACGCGGTCCAAAGCATAAATGTCTGCCCAGTCATTGCTGCAAACGACAGTAATGAAACACCCACGCCAGAAATTGCGCAAAAGTTCTTGGATGTTGTGCCAATGGTCCAAGATAGTGTTAGGCTGAACAGTGCAATTACAAGTGACCTTCTCCAAAGAAAAAAAATTTTTTTAAACACGTCGGCTATGTTGTCACCAGACATAACAGCGTTTTTCCATAGCTCCTCTTCATTTTTTGGAAAATCCAATGTATGTTCTTTTGTCCCCGTCATGGTGATGTATAAAATAACTCCAAAAGAGATTGCGCCAAATAACACAGGTGCCCGCAGCCAAAAACATGTCCGTTTACGGAAACCAGGCAAAGAGATACCTGACCTCTCTCCATTCTCCAACTTTATTTCTGCTATTGACTTTGCCGAATAAGCTGGTTTTCTTTCTTCCACTCCCACCAAAGATTCTCCACCTAAACTAACATCAAACGCACAGCGTGCACTAGCTTTGTTGCAGGTGGACTTTGCGTAAGATAAAAAATCCGACAATGGCGCAATGTCATCACTCTCATCAATTTGCACCCCATCAGACTCTTTTTTCATGGTATTTCTTTATTATTATTATTATTATCAATTTATATTATTTATGTTCTACAAAACAGCAAAAAAATAAAAACTAAAAAGCAAAGAACAATAAGAAAAAAAAAAAAAAAATTTTTTTTTATTTTATTTTAAAATAGTAGCTTAAAAAAAATAAATAAATAACTAAATAGATAATGCATGCAAAAATAATTAATTATAAAGTGATAATTAACAGTTCGGTCACTTACATCCAATTCAATATATAAGTTGCCCTTGGCCCTCTAAAAATCAATCTCCGACTCTGAGCTAATTGTTCCATGCCCATAGTCATCATCCTCCGGCGCATATAATTTGATATTTTCCTTGTCATTAGCCTCATGTGACGCAAAAAAAGAAACACAAGACGCAGCGTTGTTTTGTGCATCAATAACATTTTCGCTTTCATCCAACTGCTCAGCAATTGCCATCAAGTGCTCATTATCCACGCCAATCATATTACTTACGCTATGAGAAAAGTAATATTCAAGTTGGCTGATAACCTCAATAAGATTTCCAGGATGTAAAGCGCGTTCTCCAAAATGTAGTTCCTTATCACGAAAAAGAAAAATTGGAAATTTAACACCATCTTTTCCATGACGTTGCAAAAATAATCGAAGATCCTCAAGGTGTTTAAAGATATTAGGCATGACATTCTTCAACATATCAGACAAAAAACACCGACGGCCTCTTTTGACTTGTGGTGTTGTAACCAACTCTTTTTTAAAATACAATATGTGCCTCTGTGCTCTATATAAGACCAGGTCCACCGTCTTAATCCCGAGATCATCAAAAGGAATAGAGAAATAAAACAGGTCACCCACCTTCAAGTCATTAACCTGCCATGTTTTTAACCTCTCGTTGGAAACAACAACATGCCATGGATTCTTCAACCGTGACATCCGTACCTTGTAGCCATCATTCGTCTCCACAATATTATCAGGCTTTCGCCTCGTTCGACTGTAATGTTGTGCGTACTTCATTACTATAGACATAGAAGAGTTAAACTTGTCATAAGCAATGATCACCTCATCACTATTGCTTGCTAGACCTACATCCAGTTCTCTGCCAATTTTAGAAGTAGTTACATCAACAGAACCACGGCTGTTTTCTAAAGCAAAAGTAGACCCCTGTCGTCTCTTGTCTGTTACGTCAAAAGGTTTGACTTGCAAAGTTGTACAACTTACCGCACGTGGACGTGAAGAGAACGGCTCGCTAGGCGTCATTCCAACTTTCTCATGACTCCCAACATTAAAGGTGATGTTTGTGACAAATACTAGTAAGAAAAACGTAAGATGAACCTTTCTCTTTTCTCTTTCGTCACCGTCGCACTCAGTAGTATTTTTATCAGCAGCTACCTTTAAAAACCCAGGCACATCATTATTAGATAAAATACTCTTTTGCAATCTATTCACCCGTTGAGATTGTTCACGGAATAGTCGCCAAGCATATTTTGATTGCGGAGTTTGATCAGCACCCCACTCAACTCCACATAGCGCATTAAGATGATGACCCGTAACGTCCAGTAGCTCAATGTTGCGGAAGTAGTCATGAGGGGGTAATTTCAAAAGAAAAAACATGGCGTCCTTCATAGCAGCGACCCATTGTGGGTAGTCCCGCAGTTCCTTGATTAAACCCTCGCGGTACGCAGGAGACTGAGTCAAGATAATAGCAAGACATAGCGCCAGTTCCACGCTTGTGTTTTCAATGAGTGCAGAGTCGCAGCCAGAAGAGACACCACCGCGTCCAGCGTCAACAATTTCCTTCAGCAAAATTGCAAGTGCTTCTTTATCATGCAACAGCTGCAACGGGAGTTCATACATTGCAGGAATATATTGAAACAGCAATCGCAACGCTCGCGCACGAGCAAAAGACGCCTTGCCCCCATAGCACAACCGGATAATTAGAGGCCTTACTAAATTCATGTTCACAACTGAAAGAAAAAAATCGCAAATATGCATCTCAAATGCCACCCGGCAACACGTTTCAATAAGAAGTGCGGCGGCCTCTAACACCTCTGAGACAGACTCTTGATCAAAGATGCGTTGCAAGGGCACCAACAAACAGCGAGAGTCCCGCAAAATAAAGGATATTTTCTCAACGCAAAGATGCAAGGTTTGCTGAATAATTTCCGCAGAAAGAGTTCTCACATCTGGGCACGTGTCATCAAGAGCTCTAATAAATACCGATACAATCACTGGACTAGTAAATTCGCTGGCATATGTGTTCACCAGCTCTCTAAGAACACTTGCGCAGACGCTGCGAACCGCTGGGCTGCTGTCACCAATAAGTGAAGAACAAAGAGCGCCAATGCCATTAGAGGCGACAAAACTAACGAGTCCATCACGTGTGCAAAGCAAAAAAGCAAAAAGAGTTTCGGCTACGCTCAAACGCAACGGCTCGTGCGGCGACTCCGTCAACGCACGTAGAAGTTGCGGCACCAAATCCTCCTCAGTCGCAACACGAAAACAAAGCGTAGACAACTGCTCGCCAAGTTCGGCACAAACTGTAAAAAGCCGCTGAAGAGACTGGACTGCTTTTATTCTAAGCGAAAGAAACGCTTGTGGCAAATTGTTATCAAGCTCATGAACATAATGAAACGGCTGAGCAAGCATATCAGAAAGAAAGCGGATAAATCCACACTCAATAGAGCGCTGCGCAATATATTCACAGATTTCACGCGACCCTGACTCATTTACGCTGAGAAGTGTGTTGTAGACCCCCAGCACGTCAACAACCTGCTGCTGCGTAAGTGGCGCTCCATTTGATGAAGAACCATTTAAAAAAAAATTTACTGCCCCTTTTAAAGCAGCATGCAAGGTAGAAAATGTCTTCTCAGCCTCTTGCATAAATCTTCACAGCTCTTTTAATATAATTCTTTCCCTCTTGTTGTTTTATTTTATTTTATTTTTTTTTTTGTTCTTTATCTTGGTAGAAATTACTAAGAATTTCTTATAATAAATAACAATAATAAGAATAAAGTCAAACGTGCAAAAAAAAAAAAAAAAAAAAAAAAAAAAAAAAAAAAAAAAAAAAAAAAAAAAAAAANAAAAAAAAAAAAAAAAAAAAAAAAAAAAAAAAAAAAAAAAAAAAAAAAAAAAAAAAAAAAAAAAAAAAAAAAAAAAAAAAAAAAAAAAAAAAAAGTAGCCAAATTTTTTATTTTATATATTTTCTAATCAATTTTATATCATTATTATTATTATTTATTTATTTATTTATTTATTTATTTATTTTTTTTTGGAAGTGTTTTTTGGAAGGCTTCGACCCACTGGCCCACAATTTCCCTCACGCAATCACAACCAAATGTAATATATTGCCTAATCTCAAAACTTATCACCTTTCAAATGTTCAATAATAATAATAATAAGCAAATAAATAAATAAATAAATAAACCAAAAACGCATGATTAACGACGTTGATTGCGTGTTGGCTCCTTCCGCCGTTGCTGCTGATCCTCCCTCGCCCGCTTACGAGCGGCACCAACAGCGGCAGCATCGTGGCGAAAGCTGCAACTGCCCCCCTTTTCGCACGCGGCAAACTTAACAAAACTACGACACGCCGGCACGTCCTTGTAGGCGCAGTGCCGGTACGGGCAGTCGCTCTCGGCGAGGCGGCAGCAGCCCGCAAGAAACATGCGGCAGGGCACCTTCCCGCACCGCTCCGCCTCCTCCGCGGTGAGATCGGCCCTCGTGCGTCGCGGGGCGCGCTCTGGCCTCGGTGGCCGCGGTGTCGCGCGGAAAGTTTCACGGATGTCCTCCTTGTCCTTCTCTGTGATGAGCTGGTAGGAACCTAGGGCTGATTCATGAATAACATCAAATACAGGAAATTCGTTAACAAAAAACAATGTGCGCAAAGCCTCGTTTAATGTCTTTGCTGGAGACAGCAAAAAATACTTCTGCTGCATTCCCAGCCGCTCAGCTCGCGCCAAAATAAGAACAGAACCTATTTGCAAAAAAGACAAAACGGCGTTTTTATTCGTCTCTTCTGCAGGAGACAAGGGGGTGACGCAAACTTGACAGGGACTACACAGCTCTCTCCGTTGCAAACTCATATCAACAAAAAACATGCTGGAGCTTGCAGTTTCATTAGCGACTGTTTCATCGTCAAGGCATGAAACATTCACTTTCATATCAGCGTCTCCTTCTTCTTCGTTGTGTAAAAAAAAATTTTGTTTATCTGGCTCTTTTTCACTGTTGTAATCTTGTTCTTTTCGGTCAATGTCCTTCTCTATTTTTCCACTATTTTTCTCCAAGTTCCCAAAGGTTATTTCTCCTTTTCCTTCACTTTCCATTTCCTCCAACTTAACTCTTTTTTTGTCTTGCCCTTTTCCTGCAACCCACGTGGAGGCGCGGTTATATTGCCTGTTAATGTGAAAGCAAGGCAGCGGCGGGTTTGTGGCCCAACAATACGCAACAACATCGCAAAGTCGATGACGCTCGCTGCCCCAGTCGGTAGAAACTGTAAAGTTGGGATCATGAAAGTTAAACTGGCAGCGCCATACGATTGTTTCGGTCTTTCGATCAAAACGGGATGTGTTTGCGTCTCGCTTTGCCATTCCTTCAGATGTGATTTGACACACAACACCCCGCTTCTTAGCTGCCTCACGCAGTGCATGCAGTGGGGGCGGGAGTGCACGATATGTGTAACGCCAAAACTTTGAAAATCCGCGCTCACAGTTACTAACAACACGACGAACATCTTCAAGAAAATGAAAGTCACGCTGCAACTGTAAATCGGTAAACTCATTTAAAGGCACTTTCTTGGCAATTTCACGCTCCCCCGTGCACTTAAATTGTGTTTTGTGCGTGCGCACGCAAGTTATGCTACATGTCCTTGCACCACAACTCGGGCAAGTGTACAGCGAGTCATTCCCGCACACATAACATATCCTTTTCCTTTTCTCCACGTTCCCTTCCTTGGTAGCTTCTTCAGCCATCACAAACGATTGAGATCCTGAAGAAGTATGCACTCTCCCTTGTTCATTATGTTTCCGCCAAGTTGCCAAATCGCTAACTAAAACATTGCTAAGCGTTGATGTCGCGTAACTTAAAACCCCTGTTTCATCTTTTCCTTTTTGTTTACTTTCCTTTTCTTCTTCGTCACAATCATCATCTACATCAGAATCCACATCTTCCTCTTCCTCTGGAATCCAGTCAAGCGCGGCGTCCTCGGCTGAAGAGATGCTCCTGTTATCCACACAGCTTGAAAAAATCGTAGATGAATCTTCACCCTCTGCGCAGTAAACACTACTAGCCATTACACAACTTACCATCCTACTCCCTCATCAACAAATAAAAAAAAAAAAAAAAAAAGACAAAGAAATAAACAACAAAATAATAACACAAAATAAATAAATAAAATAATAATAATAATAATCGTGTAGCTGAAATGTTGCTTTCAGCTTCACATAGTCGGCTAGAATTTCCATACATCCACACACACACACAAACACATCACAGTATATAATTTACATATCCATCAAAACACTCAATGCGGCCAATTTGTGTCTATTCTCCGCAAAGTTTTGCATTTCTAGTGGTCGCTTTTCGTGTTCATTATCATATCTATATTTGAAATACATTGCCTGAAACGCTATGTCCATCATTTCAGCGTCAATTTCGTCTACTGTAATGGTCTCGTACGTCTGGTTTCCAATAAAAGTTATTCCATTCTGTTCTTGTAGCTGCTCTGCAGTCTTAGTTGTAACAGTTGCGTCCTCAGCGTTCTTGTTGTGCTGAATGTCTAAATTATTTTGCATAGCATTTCTAAGCACCCCACTCACCATTGCGCAGTTTCTGTCAACCAAAAAACAATGTCCATCAGCAGAGCGCACACACAACATCTGTGACTTGTCAAACACAGGATGTACAACAGCACAGGGCTCCACGGGTACAAAAGATCGTATTTTTCTTGACATTTCAACCCCCTGTTAATTTTCTACTATTAATCCTTACTTGAAAAAAAACAAAAACAAAAAAATACACACACACACACAAACACACACTCAGTTATATATATATATATATATATATAAACAAAGGCTAAAGTCAGGCTCCATTAAACAAATACACATCACATACATAAACACCGACCATTTTTTAGATTCTCTCTATCCTCAAGATAATAACAACAATATATCTATATACATCTATTAAAATCCTCCATCAAGTACAGAACTACACACGCACACAGCAAGAAAAAAAAAAAAAAAAAAAGAGAAAGAAAAAAAACAAAAGGACGTTCACAATGTTAACATTGAAGCGTGTAAGCAATTTTCACCAGTTCAAGTGCTGCATCAACTGGCACAGCAAAAGGCGGCCGCTCCTCCACTTCACCTTCATATCTGTGCTTGTAGTACATGTACTGAATGACCACTTCTAAAAGCCTCGCAGGAAAAACAGGAAAGTAGATCGTGGGCACCAACTCCCTCTCCTCCGCCGTTTCACACCATTCAATCCTGATCGTTGGCAGAGCTGGGTCGGTGCGGTCGCTAAGACACTTTCGAATGAGCTGCGAAATGGAGGCGCAGCCGCGGTGCACGACAAACTTGTGGCCCTCCGCTGAGATCATGTTGAGGTAATCATCAGAAGAGAGCTGGAATGTGTCGATATACGGTGGCGGCGGCGGTGTGCGCCGCATTGGATTAAACGCCAAACCACTACGTATCATCGTTCTCCACAGAAAAACACGTACACTAATCAACTTCACACAACGCACTCACAAAGCCCACAAGTAACTTTTCTTTCTTGCAGAACAAAAATAACAAAAAAAAAAAAAGTGTAATTATTATACATACATATATATATATATATTTAGTGCTTCACAGATATACGCACATAAGTTTATATTAATCTTATACATACAAATTATAAAACAAAGCATACAAACGCACAACCTCCATTAAAAAAAAAAAAAAAAAAAAAAAAAAAAAAAAAAAAAAAAAAAAAAAAAAAAAAAAAAAAAAAAAAAAAAAACATAACAAAATAGATGTTTAAACAAATTACCTTCATATATATATATATATGTACACATACCTTATATAAGATATACATATATTTATTAATGTATTAACCACAGCGGCCTTCTCTCTCTGCCGAAGCGTCATCAAGTTCCCAAGCTGGTCGAAATGTGCCGTCAATGCAACGCAAAAGAATATTTTGTGATGTTCTACCATAGAGACCCACTGAGGTAAAGCCTTTCAGATACAAAGAACAAAACGGAAGATTATACGCAAGCGTGTATCCCCATATATCCCTATACCCCCAGTGAAACACCGGACTAGCGCGCAACATCTCGGGCCAACCCTCTGTTGTAAATTCAACCTCCTTCTTCTGATGATCACTATCAGTGCTTCGTGTCCCCATAAACACGAGACGAATCCCCCTGGTGTTTTTTACATATGCAAGGCCGCCCCTCATTGATAACAATGGATCAACATTAAGAATAGTCAAGTCGTTCTCTAAGGCGTATGAGTCCCTAAAACCAACAAGTTCACTAAACTCTTCACAGTCAGATGCTCCAAGTGTAAACAAACAAAACTTTTTAACAGTTTCACGGCCCAATGCGCATTGAAGAAGATCCAGTACAACGACAGAATCTTTCCCACCATTAAAAGCAACACCAACCTCATGTGGGCTAAACGTATTCGCAATATCACGAATCATATCAATTGACCTTTTCACAAGTGATTGAGCTGGCCTGTCGTACTCATTATTCCCTACGTTATTTTTCATAACAACTTCTACATGACCAGCTGACATGATATCACGTAATTGTGTACCTAATATTGGTGTCTCCTCAAAAACAATTTGTCGCAAGGCTGTTTTCCGCTGGCCTAAAGAGCCCAGATAACGCAGACTCCTGCACCCCTGAATGTGCACTGACTGTAGACCCGCCACGGCAGCCAGGGGGCTCACGTCTGTGATGCGGTCGCAGCGGTGAAGCTCAACACGTGCGGGGCGGTGGACTGCGCACGCACTGGCGACATCCCCGTCTGTCACCGTTGGACCAAAAAACCTCAACAGGTCCGTGTCCATCTGATCAGGTAAAAAACCAACAGCACCAAAATCGTCCCAAACTAAAAAAAAATTTACTTTTTTTTTTTTTTTTGTTTTGTGATGTCCAGACCCAACAGAAAAAACAAACCACAAAATAATAATAACAACAATACGCAATAATAATAATAAACAATAATCAATAATATATGTTGATAAATTTCCAACGAAAAAAAAAAAAAAAATATATCTTTTTCACAAATAAAATAAAAACTCTTGTGTCATTTATATATAAATAAATAAATAAAACAATATACGTTGATTGATAAACAACTAAAGATATGCACAAAACAAACAAATAAATGAATAACAATCACCAAATTATATATTTTATATATATACACATATACATAAATACAATTAGATATTCTTTTTACTTCTTTTTTTTTTTTTTTCTCTTCTTCCCTTTCGTCAATCATCGTTATAATACCCGACTCTTTTCTCCTCTTTGCCCACTCCTCACCATCTTAACAACAACAAAAAAAATTAAAACATTTTGTTTTTGGAATACGGCTATATAAAAAGTAGTATATATATATATATATGTTTTGTTAGACTACTTAAAAAATAATAACACCAATAATTACCGCAACTTCAGTACTTTATTAGGAAATAAATTAAAACACGCACAAAAAAAAAAAAAAAAAAAAAAAAAAAAAAAAAAAAAAAAAAAAAAAAAAAAAAAAAAAAAAAAAAAAAAAAAAAAAGAAAATAAGAGTTATATATAACAACACGCAACTAAATCTTCAAAAAAATTAAATACATGTAGCCAATAATTCTGCTTTTCTCTGTTAAGCATCAGAAACCACAGCGCATAATTCTACGGCTCCCTGCCAACCATCAATACACACCTCGGCCATTTTTTGAGGATTTTCACAAAATTTCCTCACGCCAGTGCTGTCAAGCCATGCGTGCAGTGTCGACCGACATGTTCTGTCAAAGCAGTTAAGAATTTGTTTTAGAATAAGGCGACATGCTGGTAACACAAAATCAATTTTTTTTGCACATTCCAGTTGTTTTTCACAGGACGTATCAGGCTCTCGAGTAAAATTAATAGGACTATGTTTTAAACTCGTTTGTGTCGTTTTCTCCTGAAATGATTTAAGATATTTTAGCCCTAAAGGATTGTTTTTCTTTTTTCGGCAAAAAGTAGCGGCTTCTGGGCACATTATGTAGCCGTAGACACCCTCTAAGTGCGATGTGTCAGCCATACCGGCCTCTCCGCCAGCGGGGCATAAAACTGTCTGCCCCTGAACGCGTATAAGAATTTGTCCAGAGTCTGTGCATGTCATTGGAAAGCAGCGAACATTGTCCTCCATGCTTGGTAATGCCTCAGTTATCATGTTAGACTCAAAACATCGACTATGAGATCCAAACTCATTACCAAACAAATTAACAATAACTCTGGATTCCTCGAATATGCAATTCATATTTCTAAAAACTGAAGCAAACGGACAGTAATCCATCAATGGTAACGTACCACCATATCTGGGGTTTTCAAAGTAGCGATAATTAGGCGGAAGCTCAGTATTGTACTCTATAATACTGCAGGTGCCAATACCCAGTCGATCATGTGTACAAAGTGGTGAGTCTGATTCACTTTTTCCAAAGCAAAATTCATTAACTGCTTCGTCTTGGTCATTGCACCTGTTATACAAAAATCTACATGTGCGATTTCTTCCCCACAACATGTCGCGATCCGCCACATCATAGTTAACGCTGTAAAAGCCAAGGTCATCTAAAAAGGCAAGAGTAAATTCCGAGAAAAATATGCTTGAAGACGTAACAACTCCGACCAACGCCTCCTCATACAAAATACGCTTCTTCCAGTGCGAACCCATAGTTCCACCTTCACCAGCGTCCTCAATCTCCACTCCGTCAAGATCTGGGCAGTTAAAATACCTTCGCCCCACTTCCACAACTTTAGGTGATGTAATTAACGTAACAATTTTTCCCAATTTTTCCCTGTACGTCACTTTGGAACTGATGTAAGTTGGTCCCCATGACCCCATGTTCATTGTAACGGCGTTCCGGAGGTTCGAAAATCCAAGGGCGTGTGTAAGTTCGTGCCACGCGATGCGTTCTGTGAGCGGCGTAACATCCTGATCCAAAAAAGACGGAATAAAGTTGATGTGCCCAACAATTGGTCTTACTGTTAACACATCACGCTGGCAGCTTCGAGCCCATGCGACACCATCAAACATGTTGCTTGTTGGATTTGCAGTGACAAACACAATAAAGTCTTTTTCAACCACAGTAAAAGGCTTTGTTCGAAGAAAACGGCAAGGTTCCCAGTTTACCTTTAAGCTTCTTAGCGGGTCTACAAAAAGTGCCTGTTCAAAAAAATTAAATGCAGATTGCATAATATGTTTAATTGCACTAATTTTTTTTGAAGTTAAAATATCTTCAGCCTTGCAACGCACAGTTGTTGAATCTCTTCCAATATATGTTTCAACCTCCTGTCCAACATAAGAACAAGACCCATCAAACATATAAACAGCATGAAAACGTATATGTTCTCTGGCACTTGCACTAATAATTGGTATAAGACTAAATGCATTGTGTCTACTATACGTTACAGAAACATATTGCACGTCATCTTCTATGTTTAAAAGCATGTCATGCGCACATTTGTAACCAAGAAAAGCACTCCTGTTTATCCCATCATAATTACCAAAAACTACTTTCGCAGCAAGCAAAAATGTTAGCAGCAAAATTAACAATGTGTGAGCTAAACAGAAGGAGTTACCATCATTTAACATTTCTTTGTTTATATCACTCGTAAATAAGTCAAAATTATCTCTCTCTTTCTTTTTTTTTTTTTTTTTTTTTTTTCAAAGTATAAAACTTGGCTACTTGATGCAAAGCAAAACAAAAAAAGATATATATATATATATATTTATATTTATTATTACTGATGCAACAATATACATTAACGTATATATAAATAAAACAAGCATACAACGTCTATTATTATTTATAATTTTGGCTCACAAACAAAAACACTCAAAGCACGACCCGCTCCTTTTTTTTCGCAAAAAAACATAAAAAAAAAAAAAAAATTTTTTTTATTATTCTTTTTAAAAAGTAAAAAATAAAAAGAATAATGTACATAAATAAAGAAACACAGACATTTTCAAATAATAATAATAATAATAACACTATTCCTAGGCAATAATCACTATTCTTTTTCATATCAGCACCTCCATCTTATTGTTTCTCCAGCTTACAGACACACACAGAGATACGCTCACTATTACCACCTATAAATGTGTTGAAACGATAAATCAAAAACGGTGGGTTAACATTTACTACAGGCCAATCAACGGATATCGCTCCATTTTAGTAAGTCTCAGCGGAAGCAACGTCGTGCCAGGACGACAATTGTAGTGATATCTCCATCGACGTAACAGGAAGCTTAATATGCCCGCCGCTATTGTCTGAAAAAAATGATAAGTCAAAGAAGGAAAAAGCACCAAAGCCACTTGACTGTTCTCATGAAAAAGAAAAAGTACAATCGGGACAACAAGAACTTCGGATTTTGTGATTAGTGCAAAAAAAAGCGCAATATGCTCCTCTGGGACACAAACCACCAGATACAAAAACATCCAACTAACAACACACAGCAAGATATACAACGCAAACTCTATAAAGATAATCAACGCAACACTCTGCCAAATTAACAAGCCTGGTGCTACACTTTTGGCAAAAAAAAAGCTAAATATAAAGTAATTCACCAAAAACAATACAAGGCTATTTAGGTAAACGGCACGACGCCGCCAATTATTAAGACTGCCAGCACACAATTCAGCACCCACAAATTCTGACTCATAAAAACGCATGTTTTTTGTGTTCTCCGCATGTCCGCGGCTATTAAATAAACACGCAAACCCTCTTTGTGCAATAATACCAAACACAAAAGGGCCAATAACGGCTAATGGAAAAATAATCAGCTGAGGAGTGCTTGGCAGAGCAACTAAACCTGTCAACAAAATAAACATCACCATAAGCAATGGGGAAAGAAAAACACCACATAAACTCCCAATTGCACTAAGATACTGCGAAAAAACTCCATTTCCATGTGATGATCGCACAGCTGCTACAGAAAGAATCGTCGATGGAGGCAAACAAAAAGTGCACATCAATCCTGCCCAAAGATAGTTTGCTTCGCTTATGCCAGAAAACATTAAATAAGCAATCATTCCCATAAGAGGAGAAACAATAAAACATACGACGCCCATAATAATACAAGGACATATGCATCCTTCTGCTGCGCTCCTATTAAGAGTCGGAAACGACGCCCCACTAAGAACAAGAGATAAAACAACCAACATATGCGTCAAAAAACTGGTTGTTATGTCGGTATAGACGGGATAGTAGTATGCCATTATAATGCTTAAAACAAAAAGCCCAAGCAGCCACTGACCGCGTAGCCAATCAACCACAAATAAAGACCCAACAACAAGACGCACAACTTTTTCCTTTGAACTTGTAGCGCTCACTGAGTAGTCGTTGACTGACGCAAATGAAGAGCCATTAAATAAACCCACATCCGGATATCGTCGCCAAAGCTGCATGTTCTTCACACTTCTTCCTACTTGGCTGCTCATAAACCACCTGCTTTTCGCTTATTTTTAGTTTTTGTTTTTTCGGCAAGTCAATTGTTTTTTTTTTTTTTTTTTCCAATAGCACTTATTGTTTTTATCCCTTTTTAATAAACTTCTTCCCCTTCCCCCCTCCAACTTTTTCCGCAACAAAACTGCCTACAAACAAGTATTAATAAAGTTAAACAAAACAATTGCTATTTCTTTTGCTATATGCGGCAGCAAAAAAGTACCAAAAAACAAACAAACAAAAAAAAAAAAAAAAAAAAAACTCCTTTTCTTTTCTCTTTTTAATCGTTTTTGCTATATGCACATCCACAGATACATTTATATAAAATAAAGAAAAAAGATCACAACAAAACTATAAAGTAACCACGACATTCTAAACTTACATGACCAATTCACAAAATCGCACACAAGCAGTAATACATAAAGTGCTAATAAGAACAACTGTTCAGAGACTCCGAAAAAAACTTAAACTCCCTTGTCAAACACAATGCAAACAGAGGACTCACTGGAAACACACTTGACCTCGTCAAACAACATAACAGCTCATTTGTTTCCGACAACTCCTCCCAGGCCGTCATTACGTGATTCACTAAACTCTTGGCAACCAAGCCCACCCACTCTGCCACTCCAAGAGTCATGAAACTTTTAATAGACATGTTGGCAATATGAGGCAATTTAACAGGATCGCGCAGCCACCGCCCAACGCAAAGCAAACATAAGTAGTAAACATCCACCCCCTCACCCTGCAAAAGCGTTATTACACAAGAATGTGCGCAGTACATATACTCTACAACCCTAGTCGCAAGATCAACCGTATTCGCATAAGACTTCCATAAAAATAGCGGATATTCAGAAAAAGACGCTGCCGCGTAGGAGACATTTCCCGCGTGAAGCCGCAACAACAAGAGCAACACCAAAGAGATATCTGAGACTTCTTCCCAGTTGCTTTGGTCCCCAATGTCAAGAAGGTGTTGTAAGGCAAAAAACTCCTCTTTACACAAATCCTCATGCAAAAAAACTTCCTCTTTCTTAGCGTTCTCCAAACACACTGGTACCCCAAACCTGTGAGAAAGAATAATGTCCAGGCCGTTGCAGTCAGTGTCAGTCGTTATAAATTGCAGCAGTCGTCGCACAGGGTCGTGCCCCACACGTGTCTCCAGCAACTTCCTCATGCAGTCACGCAAAGCACTCTTCTGAATTTGCTTCTCGTTATTCCTCTCACTCTCGCCTCCAATTTCTGTCAGTCTGTTAATGACGGAAACACACAGCAAGATTAATAGAGAGTCCTCCCCAAAAGCCGTATCTGAGACCGAGTCGTCGCTCTCGCAATCCAGCCAGTAGGTTTTAACCTGCTGAATTAACATTTTGTTTACATCAAATTCACTGACGACAAGATGATCTCCAAGAAGCGGGCTCAAAGCGGCAATCCAAAGACGAACAGAAAGTAAAAGAACAAGAGTGCGTTGCCGCATTAATTCTTGTGGGGAAACGCTATATGGAATGTTCCAAAGCACGTCAAAACTTTCCACCGATAGCGGAAGAAGACTTTTTTGAGTAATATCACTTGTCCCCATTAATGAGCAAATAGCTGCAGTTGTAGCAGAAAAAAGCCCACTACGTGCCCTGGTGTTGGTGCACCATCGCATTAACAACCACCACATGTCAGGGGTCGCAATCGTTGCCTCCCCTTCTTGCCACTCCACATCTTCCTGTTTCTTTTCATGTCCTACTTCCTGTTTTCCTTGCGTTCCATGCTGTGTTAAATGCCAAGTACCCGCTCCACAAGCACAAATATTTTTTAAAAGAGCCGGGTAATTAAGAAGACCACTCCGCTCTTCGTCATCCAAAACATCCTCAAGTACCCGCCAACCTGAAATGGAATAACTCATAGCGACAAGATGTCTTTCAGACCACAATAATCCTGTTGACATTTTTTGTATAGATGTAACGCACACCACACGAGCAACAACTTTTGGTAGGTCCCCTGCGTACCATGGTAGCATATCGCACCAAAAATCACTCACAACGTTTTGATTTACCACATTCGTCCTTGACCACTTTTCCAATCTGCCAAAGAGGCCCTCCTCCATAGAGCACACATACGCGGGTGGTAGCCTGAACATTTGAACAGACTCTTGAGATAATGATAACGATGAAGGCAGTGCAAAACGCAATAACAGCCTCAAAACACGTTGCACACACCCTCCTTTTTCGCTCCAGTTCATAGAGATCAGAAATTTCAACATATCAGAGAAAAAAACCAAACGCCTATCAAAACTTATACCCCGCACACAACGCTCGATGCAAGTCAAACCATTCTCAAAGACATCACCTGGTAATGTTGAATGTTCATTTATCATAACATCTAACATAAATTTAAAAATTCGCTTAAAAAAACTGCTCTCGTTAAACTTTCTCACCCAAAAAGGAAGCATTGACAAGATAAGCCCAATAACGTGCAATGCAGGCATTGATTCTGCCAGTTTGTCAACAAGAGCTGGCTCAGAAGTTGGCAAAGACGTTATGCTACATATAAGCGAGGGGCGCGCCAAAAGACCCTTTAGCCAGACGCCATGTGGATCTATTTTGTCAAACAGCTCAAGGTGACCAAGAACAACGCGCAAGCTCTGAAGAAACAAGTGAGTTAGTTCACTGTTCGTAAACATCACAATTTCCTCTGGTACGCGCAAAAGAAGTCTATAAAACAGCCGCAAAAAAATCTCCTGCCCGCCCACCGCTGCGTCGTTAACACCTGCAGCTTGTACTCTTTTGACAATGGTGTCAAAAAGAAAAAGCTTCTGCTGGACTGTTGCGTGAGTGTGCAGCAGCTCCACTGCGGCAGCCGCCTCTGGCGACGTTGACTCCAGCCCCACACAAAAAAACAAAGATTCCACCCAAAAACTCCAATTGTCACTAAATATTACGGCGTCTAGTCCTGCATCAATGGCCCCCCGCAGTGCAGAAATAAAGTCCTCCGGCCTCTCTTCAAATAAACGCTGACCACTCTCCATCCACACTCGCACACACAATTCTAGTAACTCGTGCGCAGAACTCCTCACGTCTTCCATTGGCTGCAGGTCCACAGGCGCCAAGTCACAGTAGTCAGTATCAAAACTTAATGAATCGTGTTGCGGATGAGCATCTGGTGGCACAGTTCTGTCGAGCAGCGTTGCGCCGAGATCACCACTGTCATCGTACGTGATTTCTAAAACGCGTTTCCACTCTGCACATAATGCCTCCCAGGCCTTTTTATCGCGGCAAACAACCGACTCGCCGTCAATTCCTTTCCCTGTATCAAAATCACAACCATCACCAAAAGACGGAACAGACAGCAGGTATGAATGTTCATTTACAAACGTCCGTATAACACGTCTTAGTAAACTTACTGTTGAGGTTCCGCAAAAAAAAGAATTGTCAGTGTGCAAAAGTGATTCTAATTTTCCTCTCAAAGCATCCCTCTCCCTATCTTCCTTTGAGACGTCACAGTTTCGCCTGTTACGCTGCGCTCTAAACTCACTCGCAAAAACAGCGTCGCACAAATCCTTCAGGCTTTGCGTTGTTTCTTTTTTTAAGTTATTCATTTGTGATACAACAGAAAAAAACTTGTCATGAAAAACTACTTTTTTTTTTTTTTTTTTTTTTTCTTTTTCTCTACACTATCCCAACTTTCCTTCCTCCAAATGTGCGTATATGTACAAATACAGATGACCCTAACCTACGCACTTTTTAAACACCAGTGCACGTGTCCGGTATGAATAACAATTATTAGGTTTGACTCAATTTCATCCTTAAAAGTAATATAAGATAAAGCAGAGAATAACAATATCGACGACAAAATAAAAATGTAAACCCCAAATAATAAATAATAACAACAATAATAATAATAATAACAAATAATAGGAAATTTCTTTTTCCTTCAGTTTTCTTCTATTTACATCAATCAAGCTACATTTTTACACATCGCTTAAAGTTCTATGCACCCAGTATACAACTCCTTATCTCTGGCTTTTCATCACGTAACAAAGAAAACAACAACAACAACAACAAAAACAAAAAAAAAAAAATACTGCTACTAGTATTACTACTACTATTACTACTATAAAAAGCTCAGCCTATAAGAAAAAGAGGTATGTTTGTTTTAAAGAGGAAGAGATAGAAATTTCCTTTCTTTCACACATATTTCCTATGATACTACTCAAACAACGATTAGCCCCAAGCAATCCCCTCAATATATACATACATACGTATGTATTGCCTATACAATGGTAAATAACGCCACACCTCACTTCTTTTCGTCAATAAGTCCAGCATGCTCCGGGCCGCGGTAAAGATACAAAAACTCTGGCCGCTCCTTAACAAGCGGTACTGTCTCGTCTTTTGGTATCTCGTAGGTAAACTGCGACTCGGCAAACATGTCGCGCAGTGGTGTTGTTGTGAGAAAGTACGGGTTCTTGCGTAGCGGGTAGTCCGTAGATGTGTTAAACGCCGGCTCCCATGCGGGAATCATGCAAGCCGAGAACAAGTTCCAGTTCTCTCCCGGGCGAATTCCATAAACATGATAGTCAAAGCGACGACACCACTCCTTTTTGTATTTTGCATACTTTTCCCACAAGCGCTTCTTCTGCTCCAATCGCTCCTTGTCCTCCATAACACCGTATTTACGACATTCATAGTCGTTAGGAAGATACCCAGTAAGACGATACATGCTTCGATAGCAAAAACACAAATCCATAGAGATAAATGTCATCATAGTAATGCACGTTCGTGACATTGGCATCATACGATAATTGCGGGTTGAAGCCTTTGAACGAATCCAATAGCTGTACGCCAGGGCAGTGGCGAGTGAAAGCGCGTGCTCGTACCACCGCACTGCCTTCAAAACATCAAAAAAACCAGGAACTGTGTCTATCACTGGATACGGTGTGCCCATAATGTGATGGGCCAGCCGAAAGTTGGTGTAGTCTGAGTTTGTGAGATATTTGTAAACATTATCACGTCGCTCCACAGAAAGAGTAGTTCTCCACAACTGGAACGACTTCCACGCTAGTTTCTCCTGGTCTGAAAGCTCCCGCTCAGTGCTAGGAGCATATTTTGTGTGATCAGTCGCAACAAAAATCGGTCTGCCTTGTTGATCTACACCGCCCGGGCCGAGCGCCTGTGCTGTTGTCATCGCCACAGAAACTAACTGCAAAATCCACTCCCTCTCCCTAGCTACTTTTGCTCACAAAAACACAAATGGTGTGTAGACGTATAACTAAGATATATATACATCCGTGCACAAACGTCAAAAAGTTACATAATAATAATAATAAACAGTATCAAAAAATAGAACGCGTGGTTAGCAATTGCATATATATATATATATACACAGGTCTATATACATAGTTTTTTTTTTTCAGCGTGTGTTTACCAACAATGTGGTCAGCCGCTACTGGTCAAAAAAAAAAAAAAAAAAAAAAAAAAAAAAAAAAAAAAAAAAAAAAAAAAAAAAAAAAAAAAAAAAAAAAAAAAAGCAAATCAGGCAACTGTAATAAAGTAAAACTAAAAATTGTAAGGAAACCGTTATGTCAAAACAAACAATTTTCTTATTATTCCTCCCCCCCCCCCTGCACCACCACACATACGCACAAAAAATTTTTTGTTTTTTACACAAAGCTAAACACAAAATAAACAAATATATTATTAAATATACAATATATAAATATTACCCTTTGCAGTGATCAAAACCAAACGAACCATCATCAACACCGCTTACAAAGTGAGGTAGAGTAAACTTAGTTAAAAACGCTACTAAGTTGAAAAAGAATCCAAGAACGCCAAAGCGTTAACTAGCTCCTCCTTATGTTTTAATTTGCTCCAGCGTTTAGTCTCTGCCATCACACGCGCCACCTCATGAATAATCTCTCTTGTGCGCTGCACATTAATAAAAGCAAGACGAGTGCGACGGGCAAGAAAGTCTTGCACACGCTCACAGTGCTCTTTTTCCACAGCGTACACCACATCAGCCTCCAAAATAGGTTCTTGAGGATGCAATCGGTTTAGCAACCTAGGCGTGTGGCGCACCATATCAAGCAGAGTGGTGTAGCAACCGCCGTAATTTCTTTTCCAGTGGCAATGCACATCGGCGGGTATTTCAGAAGGCGCGTCCACCGGCAGCGAAGCTAAGCCGTGTGCCCCCACCATTTGAATATGATCTGTTACACATGGTTTAATACCAGAGATACATCCCTGCAATACCGTGTCACAAAGCTTATCCACAGCATCCTTGGCAATTTGACGATATGTCGTCCACTTGCCACCAGTAACACTAAGCAAACGATTCTCTCTGTCAACCGATATCACATGTTCCCGCACAATATTTTCCGTGTTGCCTTCCGAAGAATCATCAGACAAAGCAAGGGGACGAATGCCACTCCAAGCAGACAATACCGCATTTCGTGGAACCTTGCCCACAAACTCCTCCATGTTGCCTAGCAAAAAACGCACATCATCATCGGTTGGTCTTACATCCTCGGTTATCTCACACTGGCGGTCTGTCGTGCCAACCAAGCAACCGCCAAGCCATGAAACGCCAAAGACAACCCGACCGTCTCTCGAAGGAACAATTAACGCACCTTCTTTGGGGCAGTATTTTGGCTCAATAACAATGTGAGTGCCGGAACTCGGCATCATTCGAAGTACGTCTTTATTTGTCATAAGCTTCTGAACCTGAGAGCTGAACGGACCGCCAGCGTTTATCACGGCCCTGCTGTACACGGTAAACGTTGTTTGGCCTACTCGATCTGCTACAAGAGACTTAACAACGGGTTCTCCCTGCTTATTCCTAACAACCTCCATCTTCTCAGCCTTGACGTAGTTGGTGGTGGCTGCTCCGTACCTGGCGGCTGTCAACGCTACCGAAAGACACATGCGAGCGTCATCCATCTGCCCATCATAGTACTGGACCGACCCGTACAACAAGCTTCCGTCTTTGTTCTCGTGACGCAAGTTTGGAAACCTTTTCAAGGTTTCATAAGGAGTTAAAAAGACGGAGTGTTTCAGCATGCCCTTCTCCCACATTGCAATCAAATCATACAACTTCATGCCACACCAGTAAATAATAATATCAAGAGGGTCGTAACATGGAATTATGGTAGGAAGCTCATGACAAAGATGCGGCGCTTGATGAATCATAATGATACGCTCACGCAGTGCCTCAGAGACAAGCTTTAGCTGTTGCACATCAAGATTAAAAACGGCCTTTTCAAGATAACGAACACCACCATGAATAAGCTTAGTACTGCGGCTACTGGTGCCGCTTGCGTAGTCGTTCATTTCAACAAGGCCAACACTCAGGCCACGAGTTACGGCATCAAGCGCAGCCCCGGCACCAACAGAACCGCCACCAACAATAAGAACATCCATTGGGGTTTCCGGCGAAGAAAATGCCTGGAGTCGGCGCAAACACTCGCTGCGAGAAGGAGTATCCTTCTGCAAAAAATCGGGAGCCTTCTTTGCGTCAAACTGTCGCTGTGTGTAGCTGGGATCTATATATCCAATGCCCAAAACTCCAGCAAGTGCGACTGTAGCTCCAAGACCAATTATTCTTTTAACACCAATTGTCATCTGGTAAATAATAAAATTATATATATATATATGCACACCACACCTAGGTAAATATATACAAAAACCTTTGCAAATGTTAACAATCTCCTTTTAAATATCAAAACGCATGTATTTTAAAATAAAATAAATAAAAAAGGCGACCGCCACAAATATATACATACAAATATATATATATATATATATTCTACCAGCCAGCAAATCGATAGCTTTTAAATGGTTATAAAAGGTCAACTTTTAGCGCAGCTTGTCAATTACAGCAAATATCAAGTGTTTTTTATGGCCACGATAATAAAATCAAAATACAAAAAAAAAAAAAAATAAATAAATAAATAAAATAATAATAATAATAATAATAATAATAATAATAATAATACAAATGTAAAAAAAAAACAATAATAGTAGAAACAAAATATATTTCTTCTAATAACTAAAACGTTGATATTCAAACAACATACAGTGATTTCCCCTCAACTTACTTATAGAAGTAGAACATTTCACGTCATTCTTCTAGGCAATAACTCACGCCCAGCGCTTAGACCGTTTGTATTGTGAGACGAGTGGCGTGGTGCCCTGCGCCGCACCACATATAGTCACACGAGCGTTTAGTGGATCTGCTTGTTGTTGAAAAGAGTGACAGTTTTGTGAAAAACGTGTATTTATTGTAGAAAGAGCAGAGGTGGAACTCTGAGCCGTCCCTTTCAACCCAGACAATGTTGTCTGTGCACCAATCATCATCTCGTAGAGACTGCTACCGCCTGCACGGTCACTATCAACTGGATAACTTGGTGAACGGCCCGCAAAATCACTAGAAAAAAGATGTTGCGCCCCAGCGGCAACTTTGTGTTCATGCTTTTCAAAAATAGATGCTGTGGAGTGGCGCGTTGGCAAAGTATTGCCCCCCGCATATGCGGCAGATGACAAAAACTTATTTGACCGCAAATCCGCCCCTCGCGGCGATGGCGAAAAACGCGCTGCTTCAAAGAACCTACTAGGGCTCGGTGTGTAAAGTTTTCCACCCCCCAAGCATCCCACACCGCCACCGCCCCCCTCTCCACTAATAGCTCGATATCCTAAACTCGCATTCAACCGCCGTGGCCCTTCCTCCATCGGCTCTCTCGTCTCCTCGGCCGCACGCAACTCATGCAGCGACATTAGTTGCCTCGCACGCGCCTTCTCGAACAGCACCTGTTGACGCAAAAATTGACGCGCCATCTGCCCAATTTCAGCAAAATGCCGCACAAATGACCTCAAATACGAACAATTTCTACGCTCCAAAACCCGTCTTTCTCTAATTTCCTCCCGCTGAATGGCCTCTATGGCCTCAATCATTTTTCGTGACGTCAACGCATTATTCACAATTGTGCTTAAAGGCTGCGTCGCCTTTCGCAAGTTAAAAGCATACCAAATATTCTTTCGTTCCTCAGTCTCCAACTCCGAAATACAACAACGCCGCTCCCACTCCAGATCATCTAAATCTGCAGAAATAATTTCAAAAAACAACTGTAGCTCCTGCTTAAAAAAAATAAAAAGTTTTATAGCGGACAATTCAGCCTCTTTTTGTATGGAATCACGTACAACATAATAAGCCTCAATAAGTTGCAAACGCTCTTTCTGCATTTCACTCTCACGCATGCTAAGCCACCTAATATGCTCATTTAATGTTGTGTAATTATCATGCATGGTCTGAAAGAAACTGGAGTAAATCTCCTCTTTCTCATGCACACACGCATCGTGTAATGCATCAGTTTTCGCCTGAAAAAACATAATTTGCTGCTTTTGCCACGACATTCTCGCCTCTCGCAATGCAGCAGAACGTATCATGTATGCACGATATTCCTTTATTAACAAAGTTGCAAGATTTCTGCATTTACGCTCGCAGTTTTCACGATTTGCGCAAAGCCGCACAAGATATGCCCTCCCACATTTCTGCAAAAAAAGGGAAATTTTTGCAAGTGCGTTATTTCGCTTTCCCTCTATAATAGTAAACGCATCTGCCTTCATAAATACCTTTGTTTTCCCAATCTGTGCACTTGCTTTAGTGCTCATATCACACTCTGCAAGAATTAACTGCGCCAACTCACGACCTTTCTTTCCAACACTCTTGCTTCCAATTATTACTTTATAGCGCTTGTTAAACTGGTCAAATGCATTGCGTACCGGATACCCTATCTTGCGGATCTTCACAGTAACCAAAACCCCACTCGACTCCAGCTGTCGCATAGTTTGCAGTCCATCAAACATCAACGGCTTTTTTGCCTCGTGTGGCTTAATACAGCGAATCCAGTGTGGGTTGGTGCTTTCAATCACCTCCATCAACGCCGCCAATTGGCCCTTGTAAAAAGAGCTAACAGTGTGTCGTTTGCCTCGCATATCTGGAGGCAGTGGAGGTTCCAAAAAACTGCGGATTAGTGGATCCTGCGAGTTTCGCATCATAATCCTCACCTTGTCCTTTAAAGTGTCACGGTTTTTATTTAGCCAGCCTTTCACATCGTACGTGACACTCGCGGCGTAGTGGTGAACAATAAAAGTATCACGACTCACTTTTTTTTTCTCAAAATAAGGATTAACCTTCCCGTGTGCCTGATCAAGTTTCTCCAAAAAGCCAAGTTCGCTGCCGCTTCCAAGTGTGCACTCCTCGTCAAGCAGCGCCAGTATGCCGCCGCCGCCCACTATTAGTTGCAAACAAGCTGAGTTGTCCGGGCACTTCAAACCAGTGACATCAACTCCCTCAGCAACGCATTCTTCCATATCCTTCTCAAATATGTACTTGTTATAGTGATTCTGCAAAGCCTCATTTGTCAAGTTAATGCATAACTGCTCAAAGCTGTTTTTCTTAAAATTTTCAAACCCAAAAATATCTAGCAAAGCAATCCAATTACCTTCAGAAGGAACACAACACATTTGATTGCATTTGTCCACAAGCCAACCAAAAAGACCATCGTATAGCGCTTTCACAAGCGCGTCTCGCGCGTCAACAGCAAGAGTAGGCCGCAGTAATTTTATCGTCTCCACGTTTTGCACAGTAAGCGTTGTTGTAAGCATCTCCTTTCGCAAAGTTGCTTCGTCAATACGCCAAAGATTAGCTGCACTCTTCAAATACTTTTCAGTGTCTTTTTTTATTAGAGCACCTTCGCCATCAGGCTCAAAAGTGACGTTTAGCAGCAAAATAATACCCCCAATGCATGACCATATGGAGTGCACCTCCTCAGAAGTCATGCCAATTTGAGCCATAGCGTCAACAACTCTCTTGTAATCATCAGCGCTATTAAATTCTGAATTCTGCAAGCATCCCCCCGCGTTCAAATTATTATACACAGTTTCGCTTTCAAGCCCCAGAGTCTTGCTTATCGGCCCCCGGACAAGAAGATAAAAACTGTGATAGACCCTTTCATTCTCCGCAGCAGTTACAATACGAGATTTCTCAAGTAAATACCGTTTTGTCTCCGCGCCCGCAAGCTGACCGCTTGTATTAAAACCAATCTTGACAAGTTTGCCAAAGCGTGAGCTGTTATCATTAGAAACAGTTCGAGCGTTACCAAAGCACTCCAAAATGGGTGAACACGCCTCCACCTTGGCCCCCACCAGCATAGTACTTTTTTTATCCTCCCCTGTCGCATTTTTACATGATAGGTGTGCAAGATATTTCAACACAATTTTTGCGGCCTCTGTCTTTCCCGCCCCAGACTCCCCAGAGATAAGAATGCACTGATTCGCGCAATCCGTAATCATATCGTAATATGTTCGGTGGGCCTGCGCCCACGAATGTGGCAAATTTTTCTTGATCACTGACCCCTCTTGTAAATAATCAAACATCTTTGTGTCCTGATACCATGGAATGGTATAGTTGAACGGATTAATTGCCACCACGATGGCGCCGATGTTTGTGTAAATAATGTCTCTAAAGTACCGCAAGTACAAACAACGCAATAGCACGGCGTCGTGTAAAAGAGTTAATGACAAAAGATCATCTGGCTGCTCATCCAAAAGATCCTCTCGGCAAATAGCAAGTTTATCTTCTTTCACAGAGCCAAAATTCTCGCCCACACACTTACGTTCAACGTCATCTGTCCTCACCGCATACCCTTTTGGTCCCTTTCCAGTGACCCTGGCAACAACCCAGGACTCACGAGGGTGGTTAAAAAAACAAGGCAAGCCAACATCAATACTCATGACCCTACACTTTTAGCCGCAATAGTACTACTCAAGCAGAAAAAAAAAAAAAAACAAGAATTAACCAATAATAAAAGTAGACAAAATAAATTTATAAATATATATTAGATAAACAAAAAAAAAAAAAAGAAAAAAAAAAAAGAAAATTGGCAACAATGAAATTGCAGAGATAAATAGCACAAATCTGGCCCCACTGGGTATCCTGTGAAACGGCATCGATATGTACAGCCGCCAAGGGACCTTAAAATGCGAGGCGTGTTGGCGCCACCCCCTCCTTTCTCTTCTGAATACATGCGCGCATGCCTGTGCTCTGCAAGGTCG
>JAWVMR010000327.1:0-30432 GCA_036321205.1 Trypanosoma caninum | reverse complement strand
AAAAAAAAAAAATATATATATATATATATATATATATATATATATATATACATTACATATATACATTATATGTATATATAATACATGTATTTATTTTCAGTTCTTCCACCTCTGCGTGCCCTCCAAAATAAAGGTTTGACAAACTCCAGGCATATTGTGCTGCACTGGGTACAAAACACTGCGGGAAGAAACAATTTTCCGTTGCGGCTGCTGCAGCGCTGGTTTTGGAAGCGACGCAGGCAAAACGTTACTAGATGAGCAATTATTATTCAGAGCAAAAGAAACCAATGATTGAATCGCACTGGTTTGTTTCAAAACATTTTGATGTTGTTTTGAAGGAAAACAAGAGGGTAAAACATTGGGTGGAGAAGTAGAATTAACACCATCTGGTGGACTCAGTCCAGAGAGTGACTTTGTGTCAATAAAACTAAGCGAAAGTCGCGGCCGAGCAACAGATCTCCCTTGATGTATTTTTACCTCCTGAAGTCTTTTAACCTCCTTGTCGTAAAGGTACGTTTCCCTTCCGTCCTGTCTGCAGTGGCGACAAAGAAACGGATAAACCCTACGCGTTTTACAGGTATCCGCATCAATTGACTTTGTGCATGATAAAGAAAGTGATATCTTTTCACACTTGCTCACTTTAAACAGCGCCTTTAAAAGTGTGTCAAGAACCCTCCCACTAATACAGTCTCTGCAGCTTTTTAGTTCCTCTTTGCATCCAGACTCACTAAGAACACCAAGCTCTGTTAGTATGAGACGGACAGTGGTAACACGAAGGTTTTGTACCAAATCCTGTACCGCCTGTTGCGTGCCTTTGCTACGCTCACCTAACAACTTAACGACAGAAGACAGTGAAACTACAAAATCACCACACATTACAAAAAGTGTTTGTGTCAACTGACCAATAATTGCGGAGAGTCCTTTGCAACTGCGTTCCGCACGCACACAACGAAATACATGACGAGCAAAACAAAACTTACTGGCAGGGTACCGCTGTGTTCCTACTGACTTCTTTTCGATAAACACAACGTCACCACAACCACCTGTATAACTCATGTTAGCTGCCTTGTATGAACTTTCAACGACACTCTCATCGTTTTGTGGCTTTATGGAGTCCACATCACTCACACTCACTCGCTGTGTGTCAGACTCAAAAAGGGCCTCCAGCTGATCAAGCCGCGTGTTAAGTTCTGCTTGCCAAATCCGCCCAACTAGCGCGCCAACACCGTCAGCTTCTGCCCTCTCCACCGCAAGAGCGGTTCTGTAACTCTCCTCCAAGTCCCTCCGCCACTGTCTCCATTTGTCTGCTGCAATAAAAAAGCTCATTAGGCTGCAAATATGATACTATTATTTGTTGCTATTATATCGCTATGCATATGTCAAGAATAAAAACAAAAAATATTGCATATAAAAAAAAACCAAATATTACAAATAAATCCATAATAGGCATTCAAAACTGCACTTCTTGATGTCTTCACTCATTTAATGTTCACATAAAATCAATAAAAAAAACATATATGTATATATACATATGTTTTCATCAGCAAAACAAATTTGAACATGTCAATAATATGGTTTTTAAGCAAAGCAAACGATCTCAAAAAAAAAAAAATTTTTTTTGAGTTTTAAACCATTTTACATCTTTTTTTTTTTTGTTTGTTTGTTTCTTTGTTTTTCAAAAATAAAGGGGATAACGCAGAGTACTTATTTTTTTCCTTGACATACATCAACATTATTTTGACAATTAAGTAGCAGCACCTAACAATTTCTTTTCTTGTCTTGCTGCTCATCTTTTGTTATAATTATTCAGGTTCACTCTAACGCTTACTGCTGCTTTTTTTTTTTTTTTATTTTACATTAAACTAAGAGTGGCACATCCAAGACGCACCTGCTGCAAATGTATACTTCCAAAATAGTTAGAAGTCTCATTTAACTTCCGTGTATTCGTTGCATCGTTATTATCGTTTAATAACATATCCAAACTCTCCTCTTTTGTCAACGCCACTGTGGCTTGTTTTTCATCGCAATTACCAGAAGAGGCAACGGCAAAAGTGTTATCACTGCGTGACTGAACAGATTGCGACAATATCGTCACACGACAGCTTTTACTATCAATGTTCGTCGCTTCAGACATAATCGCAGGCAAATGATTCAATTTCGTTAGTGCTTCTTTTATAAATTCCATAAGTTGTATATTATGGGATACAAACTTTGCATTTTGACAAGCACATAAATTAAGAAGTGTTGTTCGTATATCAGAACTAAAATTGTCTGGCTTTGCCTTCTTTTTTTTCCCCCCTTTAAACATGTCCAAATTGCATGTTTTTATAAACCGAATAAGAGAAGCCACACCAGGCAGGTACGCTTGATTCAATGCATCTTGAAAAATTGCTGATTGTGGTTTTTTAACGGGCTTCGTCTTTTTTATTATGCAAACTTGTTTTTCACTTTTCGCCGAATTTTCATTTCGCATGCGCCGCTCATAATTCCACAAATCATAAAGAGAAGAAATATCTAACAAAACATTAGGAGTAGTTTCTTCAGCCACTGATGTTCCCGTTTCAGTAATTATGTGTGGCAAATCTGAAGAAATATTATTTGCGTCAACTATAGGCGCACTTGTCATAAGGCGACGGAGTTCATTGTGCAGAGTCGTTCCACTATGCACTCGCCTCACCGCGTCAAGGTAATCCTTTTTTACATTTTCTGTCAAGGCAACATCTCCCTTCAGTTCAGCTAAAGAAAGATCCTTGTCGTCGTAAGAAAATACATCATCATCGCTTTGCCAGCGGGCAGCCAATGGAATCAGCAGCTTTGCCAGACGAGCGGAAGGAAAAGAATGAAATCCCCAAACAATATAAGTCATGCGAACGGCAAAAGAAAGGTGAAGCAATGAGCACGATGCAGCCTCAACCTCAACAGGCCACCGCTTTTTTAAAAACATAGCAAACTCAGCCTTTGATTCCTCTGGAGACAACGACGAGGTCTTAACAAAAAACACGGCGTCTCTAAACTGTTCATGACGAGCGTCTTCGTCACGACGTAACATCTCACAATAGTCAAGAAGATGTTTAGCAAAAGAATTACACTGCTCAGAGTCTAGTAACAAATGACAAAAAAAGTCTGCAATACTCGCTCTGAGTGCTGGAAAAGAGACCTGGTGCACAGACTCAGTCAAAATTCCAGCACCAGCTAAACGCTGCCCTGTTGCAACAGAGCCCTGAACAACATTCATCAACGCCTCTTGTTGCTCTATGTATATCTCAAGAACAAGTCGAAGATACTCATCATAAAAGTGTGATGGCATGCCGTCGCGTGGGTTTACATCAAAAAGACTGGCATAACGCACGGTAGCTGATGGTTGGTCCATTGCAATTGCAAAGCGCAGGCGTCTCATCTGTCCATCTGTTAAAAAGAACTTGCCAATGATAGTAAGAGGATCTATCAAAAGATCTTTATCTTTACCGCCAGAACTACGCACTACTGTCTCCAGAAAAGAAGATGGCGACATGCTGCAACATGAGACAACATACGTAGCAAAGCAATGTTTTTGTACCAAATGAATAATCTCTTCTAAAGGAAGAAGCCCACAAGCCGCAGAAAACGTAGCCGCTTCCTTATGAATTCTTTCTCGTCTATCGCTTTGCATTTTGAATTCTTTTGGGTTGTTGTACGTTTTGAATGCCCCCAGCAGAGAGTTGTGTGAGCCCAAAAAAGCCCCAATTCTTTCATCTAGTGTGGCCCACAAGACTGGGAACGTATTCTGTCCTGTTTTGGTACTGTCGCAACCATTTGTGGCATCCACAAAATCAGTTGAAGAACCATTACTTGGCTTGGTAATTTTTGATGCGGAATCTGTTGTCTTTGTTTGGTTTAATGCGTTTTCATTGGAAGGAAACAAATACTGATAAATATTATGCTTTAGATTGTTAAAATCAGGAGTCACACTGTTTATAGACTCCTCCAGTTGCGCTTTTTGTAAACTCAAACCCATGTTGGTTCCTGGTAAAATAAGACCAAAGCCATCGCCATCACTGTCAGGCTCTATGCACGTGTTCCCATCAACTAACGGGGCCGTGTCAATAATCTCCACCACACGTTTTAATGCGTTGCATGGTGTTTCATTAAGTAATAGATCTTCAGGCGACGCCGCTTCCACAAGTGTAGCGCTCGCATCTGTATCTAATTGTGCATTTTCATCACTGTTTTGTAAACGGCAAAGATGCTTGCAAAGAGCCTCCTCACAGCTTTTCCGTAATGCCTCCATGCTAGCAAAAAAGTTAATGGCTACAACTTCTGGTATTTGCTGATGAGCCACAAGATAAAATAATCTAAAATCAGCGTCTACTTCTTTATACTCTTCTGCGTAGTAATACAATGCGTAAAGCAACTCGCGCGCCTGTGACGAAAGTTCAACTGGTAACTCACTACCATCTTCCGCAATATCAACAATAGATGATAAAAAAAAGCGCACACTTTCCATCGGTTTGTCCATTTTTGGTAAAGCACCACGAACCACAAGCCTGCTCACTCTCTCTGGGCTATCTTGCGTGGCCGACTTTGTACAAAGAGGATAGATACATCGCAGAAAGTCTACAAGCGCTGCCAAAAATGATAATGGACGGTTAACAGTAGAAGCAACTGCACTACTCGCAGATTTACTACGGCTGTCGTCAACATTATCACCATCACTTACATCTTTTACCAAATTTAAATCTAATTTCTTTATTTTAGTCAAACGCATCTCCGTCTCCATTTTGTACCATTGTAGCCGTTTACCCCAAAAACTGTATAACAGCAGGCGAAGTGTTGTTTGATCATACCGTGCAGTGTTAGGAATCACCTCACTCTCTAATGTCACATCACCATCAGCAGAAATTAGCTGCCGCGGAAGAATAAGAGATGCCAAAGTGAGAACTGGAATGTCAAGACTTTTTTTACTAGGGCCATTATCACTACTGTTACTAGCAGCTGCCTTTAGAGGATTATTAAAGGGATCAACATAGCTAATTGCATACAGACCACGCCACCGTATTGCGTTAGTTCCAAAACGCTTTGTAGAAATAAACTCTGCAGTTCTTTCGCTTTCACCAGAAATATCACTTGTTACCAATCTGTATATAAGATCTTGACTATAGGCATCGTACAATTTACCTCCAAAAGGCGTGCGACAAAAGTAAAGCGGTTTAGAAGGAACTGGCAATGGCTCCTCAACGCACGAAAATCCCATAAAGCGACGCTGTAACCGCACAAAAAGAAAAAGTGACCACACAGGGTCGCATGAAAGAAGAAAATCCATATAAGAATACACACCCTTTATTGTTTGCAACTCCTCGTGGCACCACATAAGCTTTTCATACTTTTCTTCCATGGACAAGAATCTCCTCTGTTGTGCCGCAATGTAATTATCGCGACGCACAATACGCCGCTCCAGCCGTTCAATCAATTTAAACGCATCATCCAAATAACGATGCGAAGTTTGAGACTCTCTTTCAGCACTCTCCAAAGTACGCTTCGTTTCTTGAAGTGTCTTCTCAGTCTCCCGCCAAAGACGAGACATATGCAATAGCTCACGTTTTAGCTCGCCAACATGCATAACGTGCATGCGGCGAGAAAAATCTTTGACGTCGTTGGAAGAGCCTTTGTGCCCAACTAAATTAAGCTCACTAGCACGCTGTTTCCACGCGTCTAGCTCGCGCTTCATGCTCTCCATCTGAACAGTCATTTCATCATTTTTTAACATGCACTGCTCCAGTCTTGCTTTCGTCTTTTCCAAGTCGTATTTGTTTTGAGTATTTTCCTGTTCTAATTCATGAAAGCCGATACACTTTGCATTGTAAGCCGCCTCCACTTGTTGCAGCTGACCGCGCAAAAACGACACCTCATAACTTGTTCCATCAATAACAACCCTTGAGGCATTATCAGCAGCAGCAAGGTTTGGGTTAAAAGAACGTGGAGAAGGCTGATCAGAACCAAAAAGAAAACGCACGCGCAAACCCTCAGAACCACACAGCATCTCCAGTGGTGATGAAGCTCTATCCTGGGAAAACACCTCAGGGAGGCAAGAAGAAGGTATAGACACATCATTACACTCCTCAGTTTGTTCAAACAATGACCGTTTATCACTCAATCTTTGGTGATGAATACTTTTATCAAGCAACGACAAAAACCCTGGTGTTGATTCCACAAACGATATTGCACCAAAACCAAACATCCCCTCACCGCCACCAATTGCCCCGCCAGTCAGTGCGGTTTCTGCAGATCGCGGGCAGACCAGCCAACCAGCACATTTACTCAACGCAGGGTGTTGCAGTTTGTCCTTATTGCCCTTAGACTGCACAATCCGGGGTAGTTGGCTTGTTGGGACCGGCACTGTCCCTGGGGTCAAAAGAGCGGTCTCGGAGGCCTTCACACGCATCACATACATGAGCTCACGATCCAGCAGGGCCCGAAGGTCACTGCCGTAAATCTCCGGGTGGCTTGCAAAGTAGCGGATGCAGTTGTGAAGCATGCGCATTGGCTCGACCACGTTGCAATCGTTGCGGGGAAAGGTTGAGTTTGCCACGCGGGAGGCCGAAAACATTCCATGACGCGCCCCCCGTTGTGCCACAGAAAGTATGCGAGGCTTCGCTGGAATTTTCTCGCAATCAGTGGGACCCTTCAGCCGCTGTGCGTCCGTCCTCGCTGCGTCCACGCCACTGTGGTCACTGCCAAGAACCGTGTCCTTCCCCCTTTCCTCGGCGTTAAAGCCGTCAAAAAAGGGGTTTGTGCGGTGCATTTATCTAGTTTAAAAACCTTTAAAAAGATTTTTTTTTTTTTTTGTTGTAGCTTTATATATATATATATATATCTGTGTGCCAAAGTGTGCTATTTATTTTTCACAACCACAGGAACACCACCTCCTTGCTTTCCTCTGTTTTTTTTTTTTTTTTTTTGATAGCTCCTCCTCCTCCTCTGCTTTTTTTTCTTTGTTTCTTGCTCACAGCTTTATTTCTCTTTTTTAGCCTTGAGAAATGCACAAACCAAAAACACCACACCCCTCTGTCTAAAGTTGCAGACAAGAAATAGCAAATATTAACAGCTAAAAATAAACAACAACAACAATATATATTTATATATGATAAAATTAATAAAATATGGTCCAAAAAATGTGAAAAAAAAAAAAAAAAACATTATATATATTTATAATGTCAACCCTTTATTATTTTTTTCTTGTCATTCATCCTCTTCAAAAACAACCACCCAGAAAAATAAAATGACAGCATTAGGAAAAGCCCCAGACAAAAACTTTTTTTTTTCTTGGTTTTTTTTTTTCGTAATGAATTTGCTGAAATTTTTGACCCAAAACAACTAACGTTATTCTTTTTCTTGAAGCCGCTCGACAAGAAATACTGTGGAAACCGAGCGACTTCCCTCTCGCTTTTCAATATAAAAAAACTGCGGATAACCCAAAAGAGCATTGTAGAGATTGCCAAAGTGCTCTTTTAACGTATTTTTCGCTTCTCCGGGAAGCATACGGTTCAAATGCCCAATCACCACACCCTCATCAGGCACAATCTCACGTATACACTCAACTGCATCCTCCACAGTTAACTTATTTTCGCACGCCGTGGCAGATACAGGCACAGCCAACTTACTCTTTTGCAACATCATACGGTTATTCTCTGTCCACACTGTAAGATGTTTGCTGGTTTTAAAGTTGTTTTTATGATGAATAGAGAGTGCAGCTCTTAGTATAGGCGGTAAACGAGCCATCAACTGATGCAACGAAACAGGGTGATCTGGCATAAAAAAAGAAACCTCCTCGCATAGTACATCATGATCAAGAAGAGGATTAAATGGATCGAGAAGCAATAATTGGCGACGGTCAGTAGGAACCTGACTAGCACCTAAAATACTTCTAAACTTGTCCCGCTCTGCATCTCCTATCAACGATGCCTTTGATTTCTCATCATCGTCAAATGTTGGAGAGAGAAGAATGCGATCCTCACTATAGAACATCGTCTGCGTTGGAAAATAAGGGGCAACCTGTCCTTCCGGATCGTGTGCAATAACATTTAAAAAATCCGTGCTAATCTCAAACACCTCTCCATGAAGTCGTATAAAGTGCACCAATCCCTTGTATGGGCGCAAAAGACGCTTCTGCTTCACGCTAAGCGAGGCGTAAATGCGCTGAATTGGAACCCACCGCCAGTGACCAGAAGCAGATCTTTTAGCAAAGCAAAGAGCTAACTGTGAACCACCTCCAAATTGTGTTCCGCTTCGACCGTTACGCATTGATGGAGGTGGATTAAGAAACGATGCTATATGTTGCACCAATTCTGGTTCAGGAGAATTATTGGCGTTGTAATCACTTAAAGAACGAGGGGCAATATTCTTTGGGAGTCGTCGCACATAGATGATGTCGTAACGAGAGGGTATATATGAATCCTCCCAATCATCATCATCGCAAATCTGATCCGTTTCACACGGTGCATCCTTTTTAAAAGCTGCATCAGAAATAGCAATGTCGCTTCCATTCTTTCTCTCCCCGTCTTCTCCTGCTTTTTCTTTCTCACTGTCTTTCCCAAAATTAAAAAAATTATTTTGATAATTCCACTCTTTGGAATGCTCATTGTCATTGTGCATATCCAAATCAGCAGAAAACCCAGTCATATTTTTTTCATTTGATCCTAAAGTTGTGGTGGTGTCATTTTCAGAGTCACAGCAAAGAATTTCATCAACATTGATCATATCATCACGAAGAGCAGCTGCCAAAACCGCCTCACGTTTTTTTACATCACTGATCAGCTGAGTAGAGTTTTTTTCACAATTGTCTTCAATTTTTTCCTTCGCCCCATAACCACTCATGTCTTTCTCCAAAAAAGAATCACAAAACTCATGACTAACTGAAGAATCCAAAAATGCCGCATTATTACTACTATTGCCATTATTCACATGTCCTGATTCCCCACTTACACGTCTCACAGTCTTTGAATACCCCCTCCTTTCCAAGTATAGATGCTCAGTAAACAGGTTTGCGTCCTCGCCATGACACATTAACTGAAATATATGTGAATAGCGAGTCAATATTGTCAGCACTCGCTGCTGCGGAGCAGTATTCAAAACATCCAAATCCTCCCTAGAAAATGACTCAATCCACTCCACCAGCGCAAATGGTTTACATCGCATTGTTTCAAGTTCTTCCTTAGACAATGTTGCTTCAGTGGGGACACGAGGCAGATTTCCAATAAGAATCTCAAATATCTTCTGGTCAATATTGGACTCCACACGCGTTTTGCACCCATCTGCCTCCCCTAAAAAAGATGAAGAAGAAGGCACCAGTAAAGGTGATATAACACCACCAACAGTGGCCCGGTGCTCTCTATTATAACGTCGAAGAAGTCGATCGGCCCTTCCACAACCCGGATAATTGCGGATAAAATCAAAATCCAGATTCAGCTTTACGGAGGCTTTCTGAAACTTCCCAGTTTTAAGTTTAAATATCATAGGATATTTCTTAAAAAACCCATCAACAACACGCTCCCTTAAAATGTGCTGCTCAAAGCACTGCGCTATATCTGGAGACATGGCGCCAAGTACATACCGCGTCTCCACAAAAAAAGTAGGGGTGATGTGAATAAACGCGGCTGCCACTTCAGATGGGGGAAAATATCCTTTTGAAAAATACATGGCCTCAACTTCTGCGAGTTCACATGACAGTTGCCGCGGCTTCGGGCCATGCGGGTAAAATGACCGCGGCTCCCTGTCAAGAAGAAAAGGCAACCCAAGTGGAAGAAGAAGACGGGTAAGCTTCCACTTCTCCACCTCAGCCGCCGTAAGCGGTGGTTTTGAGACATCCAGCGGTGTTGATGAATAGACCCCGCGAACCAACACATCACTTCTCGATGTTTTAATCGCACATTTCCGCAAGCGAGTTTCTTCCTTAACCAAGTTTGGCCTGGACGCACTATTGAAAGAAAGATCAGTTTTGCTGGTTGCGTTTAAACGAAGTGACCACGCAAGACGCGTGAGTCCAACCCTGGAGTCATCTGCACTTAAGATAAACCAATCAGGTTTGCTTTTGAGAACGTTAACAAGCTCGCCAAACAAGAAATTTTGCAGCTGCAGGCGCAACGAAGAGCCCAAGACGCAAAAAAGTGTATGAACATCAATCATACTATCAAACTTATCTGCTAATGACGTCACTTTTCCTGTTGAAAGCTGGGAATGTAGAACATCAAAAATATTTTCCACTAAGCCGCCCTCATCCAATGAAGATGATGACAGTGACGATGATGCTGTTCTGTTATCGTCGTTTAAAGTTTGATGCGATTTTTGTTCCTGCGCAAAGCCACATCGTCGTTTTGCAACACCGCGTGGCACCTGAAAAGACTGGAGTGCCACCGCAGTCACAAAGCCATTAGCTCTGCGTAAAAGAAATGTGTCACGATTGTTGTGGAATGCATGGAGCCATTGACATCGTCGCATAATTTTTTGTGTATTCTTGTTTTCACTCTCCGTTTTGCGTCGTCTCTTTTTTTTTTTTTTCTTAATTTTTTTTAAAACTCCCAATAAAATAAATATAATATATATATATATATATGCACACAACAAACAAGCCAGCAAACAATTTATAAATGGTAAAACAAATAACAGAACAACGTCAAACAAGTCTATATATAATAATAATAATGTGTATATAGACAGCATCACACAGTCCCACTCCCCCCCCCCCCCCCAAAAAAAAAAAAAAAAAAAAAAAAAAAAAAAAAAAAAAAACTACAAAATATTTGTGAGTAACAAAACAAAAAAAAAAATAGTAATAAGNCCCCCCCCCCAAAAAAAAAAAAAAAAAAAAAAAAAAAAAAAAAAAAAAAACTACAAAATATTTGTGAGTAACAAAACAAAAAAAAAAATAGTAATAAGTATTAGCGTTAATGAACCAAAAGATTTTTTGTTTCATTTTTATTAATTGAGCCCACAAAACAAATTAACCATGCTTGTATGCTCAGCTCTTGCTTCATCTTTCCCAGAAAAGACACACACAAAAAAAAAATAAAATAAAAAAAAAAAAAAACACTAAAATATGTATATTTGTGAATATGTGAAAATGTGCAAATGTAAAAATGAGCATTTTTTTTCAAAGTTTGTTCCCTACATTCGCCGTCTGTACGTGTGATTAAAAAAAAAAAAATAATAATAATAATAAAACCCTTTTTGCCATTCTTTCCCACTCTCCTCCCACCAAAATATATATATATATATATATAGTAACAGTAAAACAATACACATAAAGTTTAAAAAATAATCAAAGTTATTTAAATTCGGTTTTTATTGAAAAACACCGACCGTTCAACAATAACAAGTTGAGAAAATTATGAATAGGCAACCCCTCCGCTGTGTACGCTGAACAGACATCAAAGTCCAGCACACACCCCTCCTCTGTCCAGCTAGGTTGAAAAGGAGCACAAAAGCCCCCACTAATATAACCTTTAAGAAGACAAAGAAGAATGTTCTCAAACAATTTACGGCAGTGGTGAATCAGTACGCATGACGCAGCCGCATTGCAGCCATCAACTGAAGGCTCCATAATTATCCATGGCTGCTCTTGGCTGTCCTCGCCCAGCAAGTGGGAATTACAGCCATTGTTTGCCTTGTGAATAATACCCCGCGGATGGAGGGGATCAATAACCATTTCTCTTGGGTCAAACTGTCCTCGTGGAAGCGGACTAAAAAAACTAAGAAAAGAAAAAAGAAGATAACCCGGTTCCACCATCTCGCGCCTGTGTGGATAATAGGGAAAGCTGAACGACGGAAAAACATGAGAGCAGTACTTTGAGAAGGCAACAACCATTAGCGTCAATATGTACGGTGAAAGATGTAAAAATGTGACATTGCACGCCTTCAAAACCGTTTTCATAAAAATAATGACGGGGCGAACCAACTTGTTGCTGTCTAGATAGTTGCGTAACACCTTTGAAACTTCCACAGAGTGCCTTTGGTTAACCGTGATGCTTATATTAACATTTGAATCCAGGACTCTAAAATTAAAAGCGGGAGTGCCGCAATTATTACAATGCATATCATCATTTTTTTCCTCTATCTGCAACTGGTCAGTAATAATGTGTCTAACGTAAGAAAGTAGTTCTTCTTCATCTAAAAGTGGCAGGGCCAAAGAACGTCCATAGTAAGGCAATAAAATAATATCAAATTCACTGCCAACCTGTCGAAGTCTTATAAAGCCCTCCACGTGCAGCGACTTCTTGCTTTTCAAATCATCTGTATTCTTCCGTCGCATAAAATACCGTGTGCCAGGCACCACATCTTGCACAATTGTGACATCCAAATCCGAGTCTTCAAGCGCCGTAAATGAAGCCACGCTGCCGCAGCAAAAAACCTTAAGAGAACTTTGACCTCGAAAAAATGATAAGTCTGTAGTTTTCGCTGAGGCTGTCGCAATTTCTGTAAGCACCTTTCGGATCTTGTCAACTACCAACGCGGAGGCCTCGCATGTCTCCTGCGACATCTCCGCCATCGCGGTAAACTCCAGAAGATCCTGCGTCAGTCGTGTTGTGGCTGTAAGGAGCAGCAGACGAACCTCATCCACAACTTTTCCGTGGCCACTCATACGAAGAAAGTGGGAAATGCAGTCGCTTCCACCAACACCATATGACATCCTTTTCCTTTTTTTACGCTCGCTTTTATTATTATTATTTTTTTATTTTTTGGCCTTCGTCGTTTCCCTCTTTTGCTTTACCTCCCTCAGTCTTTCTCTCTCTCTCTCTATATATATATATATATATTTATATATATATATATATATTGCACCCTTCTATTCTTTCCCAGAGAATTTTTTTTTTCACCTCTCCCCCATTTAAAAAATAATCAAACAAAAAAAGTATCGAATGGATATCCTCAAATGTAACAAAAGTCCACATTCTCAACCGCACAGAATGTCAAACAGCTCCAAATAATCCAAATAAGAATAATACAAGTACATGCCCGTAATGTCAAACAGAAATATTGTTGCAAATTAACGACAAAAATAAAACACAAGAGTGTCTAAAAAAAATCTTGCACACTCTACTTTTATGTCGTTGTTTACACTTTAATTTATACACTTCTCTTAACAGCGGAGCTAAGCATGAGAAGAAACAAAAAAAAAAAAAAAAAAAAAAAAAAACAGAAACAGAACGATAAAGTTCACACTCAGTTTAGTCTAAATTATCAACGTCGGAAGAAAGATCCGCATCCCAAAATGTTCGAAAGGTAAGTTTTTCTGCAATTTGCAATCCCATATAAAAAAACCACGAGGCAAAGCGTAGCCATGTAGAACGACGTCGGTACTCGTCGTATTTGAGTTCTTTACTTACCTCAAGATCGCCAAGAAAATGACTCTCCATTTTTCGCGCTATTACATAATCCAAATGACAAACACAAACCTCTAAATTTTTGTTACTCATCATATCCCAGTTGTAACTTCCCATGGACGACCAGATGCTGTCAACCACCACCGTTTTGGCATGCATAACTTGATCACCCCTGTACTCATATATGCGAACCCCAGCTGCCAAAAGTCGTTCCGTAATATAGTTAGAGGCATACCACATAAACCAAGGATCCGTGGTGCGGTGTCCCCCGGCAAGAATGCGCACATCAACACCACGACGAGCGGCGTACAGTATGGCGCGCAGCAATTTGCGGTGTGGCATGTAGTATGGTGTCGTCACCCACAGTCTTCTGTGGGCCTTCTGCGAAACTCGCCAAAAGGCATAAGGAATTGACCAGTCCCGTGTGTGAGGATTACAACACAAAACCTGAGTGGTGGGGGGCCACAGTTTGCTAAACGCCTCAGCCCCTGGTACAGGGTCTGTGTCATTTATTGGGCCTGTGGGCAACTTCCTCGTTACTCGACGCTCCAGCGCCATTTTAGCCCGGTTGAGCGCACGCACGCGATACTCCTCCATTCTTTGCTTCATGCGTGCAGATGCGCTAATCTTAATTGCACTTTGTAAAAAACTTGAATTGCTGGAGTTTCCAATGTTTGTGGTGTGTGCCTGTTGTCTTCCCATTGCTTTTTCATGATACCATCGCACAACGCGTTCTAATTTCTCACGCTGTCGCTCCCATCGCATCCTTTTAATAATAAAACGCTTAGTTTTTTGCCTGGCTTTTTTTATAGGAAAAAAAATGCTATCCTTAACGTTCTTCCCCTCTTTGTACCGACGACTCATTGTCATTGACGCAATTTTCCTCCAACGCGTCCAGCCCCATTTCCACGGCTTAGGCGCCTTTGTGTCGTCGTACACCTCGCGCAAATGCGCAACTGCGGGCCCGAGAATGGAGCAATGTGTGTCGCGAAAACGACCAGTCCCACCCTCCAGCTTGCCACAGTATTCATTGCCAATGTTCAACCCTCCACAAAACCCAATGTAATCATCAACAATAAGAATCTTTCGGTGGTTGCGAATGGCAGGACTACGTTCCCACCTCATCCCACCAAAGAGATACGACATAATGTGGTCAGTGATGGGCCGATATTCAATTACAGTAGCCCCCGACTGCTTTAGTTTTTCTACTAGGCGGCCTCTCCCAGTAATATTTCCACCGCAATCAAACAGCAATTCCGTCCGACATCCCCGCAAGTGAGCGGCTTCCATCTTACTTACCGTTACCCTTCCAATGTAGTCATCCTTACAAATATATGTTTGCCAAAACACACTCGTTTTTGCCTCATCCACGGCATTCCACATTGCACGAAAAGCCTCGTCACCGTCACAAAAAGGAACAACTGTATTCCCAGTAGAAACCCGACCCAAAACCGCCAGTTGCCTCAAAATACACTTCCAACGAACATCAAATGGCAAATCAGTGCAGTAGGCCCCACGATAATATCCCCTAAAGTTTGTATAAAAGTCCTTAAAGTTGCCACAGCCAAAAGACGGTTTCATGGAGTTACCACATTGTATCATGCAGTTGTTAATTGGAGTAACATTTGCACCCACGGTCGTCGCTATCGCTACAGTTTTCCCTTCATAAGCTGAGGAAGATGTAAGTAGTCTCTCAATGATTAAACGCTGTAGCATTACACGGAATTTACTACCATGCGCTGTCATTCTACTATAAAATTACAAAATCATATAATTAGTAAAAGGTCAGTAAAAAAAAAAAAAAAAAAAAAAAAAAAAAAAAAAAAAAAAAAAAAAAAAAAAAAAAAAAAAAAAAAAAAAAAAACGATTAAAAAACAGTATAACTAAATAACTAACAACCAGAACTGTCTCATTTACCCAACCCACAAGCACTATGAACAACTTCTCCACATTAAAGTAATAATAATAAGAACGACAGCCAAACAGGCACATAACGGGCCCTACTCATCCCGATACTTTTTGGCTCTATTGACACGTTTCAACAAAACACCATCCTCGGACTCCAAAATGGCACACTTCCGACGCTCAACCTCTTCACCACGACGCCGCTCAAAAAGCATTTTTTGCTCCTCAGTCTGTATAGGAAACTTCAGTGGCCACCAATCGGGAAAGTTTACCCAATCCACAAGCTCAGGTGTCATGTTGTAAACTATGCGCTTTGCATCCAGCTGCGTGGTCTCTTCGCCCAACGACAAAGCAAGCGCCTCCCGACACAAAAAATCTTTTTCCTCCAGTGGTCGATTGTCATACAAATATGCCCTGTACATTGGCTGGAACTCTGGTGACACCAAGTGAACGGGGACTTGCTGCGTTTGTTGCTGGTGCAAAAAAAACTTCATCCGACGCTTGTGGTAGTACGTCATGCCGTTGCAGCCAACCGCGTATAGCACCCCAACAAGTGAGCCGGCAAACATGCCCTGGCCGATGGTCCCCATTTGCGATGCCAGTGTCAATAAAACTGCTCCGGATGCCCCGGAAATAACAGGATAATAAAATCGGTCATGATAATTGTTCCGCACCACCAGCATATGATGAAAGGCAGTTGTCAAGAGTCCTATTGCGGCAAAGGTTGTTCCATAGCGCCACATTATTCTGTAGCGACCAACATATCTCCCCTCTGTGCGAGATTGGCGAAAACCAAGCAAAACACCCAACAGTGAGCTGTAACACGTAACGGGGAAAACGCTCTGGAGCAAACCCCTGCGCCAGCGCCACTCCAAGTAGCGGTCAACCTCCGTCTCGTAGCAGTGCGGCGGCATATCGCCTTTGATGACATCATATATTGTTTCCTCCACGTTCGTCACCTGAAAGCGATCATCGTTGCCTATGCGAAAAGGCCAAAAAGACATGTAAGTTATGTTTCTTTTTTATACCTGCAATTTCCTAACCCCACCCACCACCCCCTGTCCACCTCACCTCTTTACCCGCCCCCCCTCCTTTTTTTTTTTTTTTTTTTGCCAAACCTGGTGCTCTCTTTTTTTTTCCTTTTTTGTGTTCCCTCACCACTCTCGCTCAAACACCAAGCATTCTAGCAATAAAGTAATAAATAATTATAATGCGGAAACTGTCACAAAGCGCAACAAAAAATAAAATTTAAACCAAAAAATAACATAATAATAATAATAATAATAATAAGTCAAAATAAAAACGCACTATAAATATGCAAATATACTTTAAAAATTAATTCAGCTTCACTATAAATCTTAAGCAACAAAAATAAAATAACCTATTTGTTTCTCAGTGGCAGAAACTCCCCGCGCGCAAAGCTAAGACCATATGTACGGTCACACCAGCGGCAATAGAATAATCTTTTATGCGTTTTTCATCTTCTAGTTGCTTTCCCATATATACAAGACGCATCATCTTGGAAGGAATACCTTCAGACTCCTCCAATTTTTCCTTCATCTCCGCAATAGTATTTTCTTCATTTAGTGAGGGAACCTCAATCACTTTGTTGCTCACAGTTTTAACTTTAATAAGCATAGAAAAAAAAAAATCTATTTCAACTTTATTTCCCTACCCCTCCCCCCCCTTTTTTTTTTTTTTTTTAGAATGATGTTGTTGTCTGTTCCTCCGTAAAAATCTTTGTGTATAATACGCAAATTTTTATTACTATTACTATCTTTGTGATAAGTATGAAATACGCTTATTATATATATATATATATATTCCTTTCGTTTTTTTTTTTTTTTTCTGTTCGTCTTTCAAAGTGTGTAGGTATGTGTTTGTAGGTTTTTTTTGTTAACAGTCGATCACTCGCTAAAAGTTAAGAGTAAACACTAATAAAAATTAAAATAAAAACACCCATACATTCATATATATATATATATATACATAAGCAAACAACCACACACGTACATAAAAGAGGCGCACTAAAAACTCACACAAACTTTATTTTAAAAATAAAGCTCTAAACAATGGCCCCCTCCCCACAACTTCCACCCACATAATAAAGAATTACAAAAACACATAAACACAAAAAGTCTATTTCAAATTAAAATAATAATAAAGGCTGCGTATTAATTAATTTCCTTCCTTCCCCTCCTTTTTTTTTCTTTTCATTTTATTACTTTTTTTATTCTTCCCTTCCTTTTTTCTTTTTTTTTTTTTTTTTTTGTGTGTGTGTCGCATATAAACGTAATTTATTAAATTAGGTGCAATCAATAGTGTTATTCTTTTTGTTTTTATTTTTTATTTTTTTCTTTTTTCTTATTATTATTATTATTATTATTTTTTGTTTATTGTTCCCTTATGTATTTGTTTTTTTGTTTTGCACCACACCATCAATTTTTTTTTTTTTTTTTTTTTTCGACATTTATCGCTTGTTTTTTTTTTATTTTATTTTTTTTTTTGTCTGTCACTCACATAACAAAAACCCCACAAAACCTTCAAATTTGTTTTTTTCTTTCTTTCTTTCTTTTTTTTTTTCTCTTTTTTATTTGAAAATAAAAAAAGAAAAAAAGAGAAAAAAAAAAAGAAAGAAAGAAAGAAAAAAAAAAAACCACAGCAAGTCACCAGCAACAAAAAAAAAAAAAAAAAAAAAAAAAAAAAAAAAAAAAAAAAAAAAAAAAAAAAAAAAAAAAAAAAAAAAAATGAAAGAATGCAAAAAAAAAAAAAAAAAAATCAACGATTCTTCTTGTCAGTGCGCGCGTCACGACCGCCAGTGACAGCCCTGCGTTGTCGCTGACCGCTAGCAGCAATGAAAAACAGAGCGCCAATCATCGACACATTTTTCAACATTTGAAAGAACTCTGCGTTGCCCATAACCATGGGGTTATTAAGATTGATGTGGAATGCGACAGTCACGGTGATGGTGCAAAGAGCCAACAAAAACGCAAAAAAGCTGCGACCAACATTCAGCAAAACAAAAAGAGAAAACCCAACAAAAGCTGCGCCAGAAGCCTGCACCAACAGTGCGTAATCAGTCGGTTGCAGACGGTATTCGACGCCGGCAAGCCGTAGCAATTTAGGCAGGTTACTCTTCGCCAGCAACGAAGCTGCAACGGCGGGGTGTGAAATGTTCTGAAGGCCGGTCAAAATGTAAATTAGAAGAACAAGAATAAGGCCAAAGTAGCGAATAATTAAGCAAAACATCACCACAAATAAAATAAAATGTTGATAAATGTATGGTTTGCCACCAAATAAACAATATATATCTATATATCTATATATAGATATATATATGTATATATATTTATTATTATTATTATTTTTTTTTTGTTGTTGTTGCTATCTATCTATCTATATATATATATATATATATATATATATATATATATGTATTACTATTATTGTTTTTATTACTTTCAAACTTGAAGTTTGCTTAATTATTAAAAAATTTGCTAGTATATTTTGAAAATTGTATTTCTTTCCAATATGCGACAAAAGCGTGCCAAAATAAAATGATAAATAAATAAACAAGTAAACAAAATGCATATGTGTACATTTATTTACACCCACTTAAAACAGTTCCAACGCATAATATAGCCAGCGTTCATCCATCATATCTGCAACACAATACGAAAACACACACATTTATAAAAAAAATAAAAGCATACATTACTAAATACTTATTTATTTATTTTATGCATAGCACTCAACTTTGTCATTTTCCTTTTATAGTACTCAAAAATGCCATTTTCTATTCATACTATATACTTTTATAACTTGTCAATCGTCCCTTCTCCAGACACACATACATACATACATACACACACACACACACACAGATACATATATATTTATATACATGCTTCAACTGGTGCAGTTCTCAATCAATGAATAGTCGCGTAAATTAATTCCAGATGAATGAGGGGGGCCAGTGTGTACAACACGGCCTCTGTCAATGACAATTACTCTGTCAAAAAAACCAATATGCAAAAGCTTGTGTGTGATGCAAATCACTGTCGTACCTTTCATATGATCACTCAACGCCCTCCAGAGCAAAGACTCCGCCCCATCACTCATTTGTGATGTCGGTTCATCTAACAGAAGAACACGTGCTTGCTGAAGAAGCATTCTGGCAAGGGCAACTTGGTATCGCTTGCAGCTTCGTGCATAACCGCCAGCAAAAATATCTAAATCAAGATCAATATCACACAGATCAACAGAAGCAAGAGCGGCATAAATCTCATCATCAGTATGTTTACCAAATGGGTCAACGTTTTTGCGAAGTGTGCCGTGAAAAACAAACGGTTGCTGTGGAATAACAGCTATATTAGTGGAAAGCAGTTCTCGTGACAGCTGCCAAACGTCTCTGTCATCAATACTAATACGACCACTCTCGATATTCACAAGGCAGAGCAAGGCAAGAAATATTGAAGACTTCCCAGCACCTGTGCGTCCAATAATAGCAACTTTCTCTCCAGGATTGACATGAAAAGAAAGACCACGTAACACCTGTGGTCCACAACTATCATAGCGCATAAAAACATCAGTAAACTCAATCCTCCCTAAAAACACGCACGTATTAATAGACCTTAAAAACATATCTTTTTGGGGGGCCATGTTACTAGAAGATTTCAAATTAAAGTACTGTCGCACACGCTCAACACTAATAAGTTCCCTTTCTGTAGAAGCAAACCCACTAAAAACACCACCAACGTACGACGCCAGCGGCTGCGCATACGCAAGAGCCATACCAAACAGCGGGGCGTAAGAAGATCCAAGGTAGTAAAGTGACACAACCCCAATAAAAAAAAGCAAGAAAACACCCACCAGTTCCATGCGAAGAGAAAACCAGGCGTTTAAGAGTAAAAAGTTGTACTGTGCACTAGACAAAATCCCTAAACGTTCCTCTGCCAGCGACATGCAAAATTTGATTGCATCAGGTCCAAAACTACGAATCGCAACCCCGCCATCTAAAACCACACGCAGCGCATCAAGTAACGGCGCCCAAGCTGCACTTTCCAAACGGCGCAGTGCCCTCGAAAGATAACGATAGGAACGCTGAATGCGGTAGTAAAACAGAAAAAGTAAAGGAAATATTAAAAGAATAGGTGCTGTTGAGTTAAAAACAATAATAAAAATAGAGCCCATAAGAAGAAAACTCTGCGCCAAGAAGATGTTAGCGGTAAATGGCAAAGAGCCATCAATTGTGTAAACATCGCCTGAGAAACGATTAATAATTTGCCCTGCTGGCGTGTTGAAAAAAAAATGTAATGAAGAAAAAAGAACATTCTCCAAAAGTTCATCATGAAGTCGACGTGCGGCACGTATTCCTCCAACTGCAAAAGAAAATCCTCGACAAAGCGCTAAGATACAATTAACTACAGCAAACGCAGTCAACACACGCAAAAATGTGGCAACATCACCACCACCACCTTTAGACCAAAGCACGACATATTGATCACTTGCATTACGTGCAGCCTGCATCGCGGCACCAAACAAAACAATGAGCATTGATAATCCCCAACCAACACTAGCAAAATAACACTTAACTGTTTCCCAGTCAATTTCACCCCGATTTGACTTCTCCAGCAACAATTGATCTGACAATTCTGATGGTGCAGTACTATTTATAACACCATAATCACCTACCTCTTTTTCTTTTTCTAAACTCAAAATATCAGCAAAATCACCAACTTCCCGTGACTTTAGCGGTATTGTTAATGGATCTGCTCCTGTTTGCAGCGATAAGTTGGCATCAGGAATTGTCTGGTTGGCAATAGAAACGCTCCCAGCAGCGCACACATACACGACATCAGCCAGACGCATAAGCTCTTCATTGTGCGTTACAACAATTATACATTTCCTATTTTTTTTTGTTTCTGCCAAAAATACTTCTCTCATAATGTGACGTGATACGGTGGTGTCCAAAGAACCCAAAATATCGTCAATAAGATATAAATCCCGGTCAGCATACAGAGCACGGGCCAAAGCCACACGAACCTTCTGACCGCCACTCAGTTTTTTTCCGGAATCACCAACCAATGTTTCATCACCGCGTGACGTAAAGTTATGATTAATGTCTTCAGTAAGAGCAACGGCATCAAGTACCTTCCTATACTTTACTGAGTCGTGTTGTAATCCAAATAAAATATTTTCACGTATTGTTCCAGACATTAAAAAAGGCTGTTGCTCCACATAAGCAATAGATTCCCGAAAAATGCTAAATGCATGGAATGTATTAATAATATGTTCCCCTGCAAGAGCGTCCAAAAAAACGCTTTTGTCTGACCCAGATGATCCTATAACAGCAATAAGTTGGCCACGTAGCCCCTGAAAGTTTGGAATGTATAACGTAAATGGTGTCTGAGTAGCTGACTCTTTATCAGACCTCTTTAAAGTAAGTTCTCCATTTTCTATGTTCACCAAAATATCATGCTCCGCTTTTCCCCATTGGTCAAAGTTTTTCATTTTATCACGCAATCCTAAAGGACGCGTCACCGGTGCTATGCGCTCTTTTCTGCATACCAAAAAAGGCACTTTTGTCGGCGCTTGTTGTCCACCTCCACTTTTTTTTTTCTTTACCACATCAGAATAAAGCCCTTTTTTCACCCTTTCACTCTGATTGTCATCATCATCATCATCATCGTCATAATTATGAGCATGACTACAGTGATCCACATCAAACAGAAAACAGGGGGCTTCGTTAGGACTATCCAAATTTTCCAGGGGTATCTCCAAAAACACCCGCAACCGTTTCCACGAGACGTATGCCTCAACCATGCCATTGATTACCCAAGGATATGCATTTAGTGAAAAAATAAACGAACCAAAAAGAGCCATCACTGTAATAGCTTTACTGAGTGTTAGCTGCCCACCAAACCACATAAACGTAGCAAATGTACAAAGTGACACAAGCGTTGGTGTTACTGCCCAAAAAAAAACACAAAAGGCATCTAAATATTTGAGCCAACACAGATTCTTCATATAACGTTCACGCGAAATTTGAATCCATTGCTTTACCAAACGTGACCAGCCGCACATCTTCACGTACAAAATGTTATTCACAGCCTCTGTAATCGTCAAGACACGTTCATCATTTGCCTGCATAAGAGCACTTTGAACACTTTCAATACGCTTTGTAAGATACATGTTAATAGGCATAAGCACAAGAGTAAGAACAACTCCAGCGAGAAACGCAAAAGAGGCCTGAAGATACATTAAATATAATGCAAAAACAAGTTGAACTGGTAAAGCCCAAAGATCATTCGCAGTTTGCATTGCATCAGCAACGCGCTGTACATCAACTAAAAGATGATTCATAATATCTCCCTCGGTGCAATCTACAAAATTGTGCTTTCGATGACCAACAACGCGAAAAAAAAGTTCTGCAGTTAAGAAAATTCGGTTGTGCAACGATACCGTCTTCAATCTTAAATTGTAGTGGACGCGCAAAAATGTGCCACAAAGAGTAGAAAAAAAAATTAAAAAAAGAGCTAACACACATCCCTGCCTGATGCCGCTACTGCCTTTCATTTCAGATTCATCCAAACTCGCCCGTGTGAGATTGTCAACAAGCTCACTAAAAAGATATGCCGGCAGGAGCCCACAGCACTCGTACAGGAGGCGCACAAGAGCGAGCGACGTGTACGTGGGCCACCACCGTCTTGCAATCATGCGGACAATTGACCTCCGTCTGCCAACAGACATGCGCCCAGATGGGAGAGAAAAAGAGTCTAAACATGCAAGCAGCTCGTCATCAAGAGGAAGCATAGTAAACGGAATGGAGTTCTTGTCATCACGGCAGCAGCCATTGTCGTCAGAGTATGACTCTCGTAAAGAAACTCGATGAATAATTGCGGCAATGTTATTAACAAACAACCAACCCCAATCGACATAAAGAACCAAAAAAAACGTATTTGACAGCGCAGCAAAAAGATTGGACGTTATTATATATTTACCAAAAAAAAACCCAGGTGATATAATTTGCAATATAATACTCAACCACTCAATGAAAACCAGTGTAAAAAAAAAAAACATAAATACCATATTCTTGAAAGCTTTTATACGACGCAGGCAGCAAACCAAAATCACCAACCACAAAACTCCACCAAAAAATGTTAGCAACGCAACAGCATCACATGACTTACGCTGAATGCCAAAAAAACACAATATGAGCAGAAATAACGCAAGCAAAAAAAAGAAAAAAACAACAAAAAAAGGAAAACCACAACGACGCCCAAAAAATAATGACAAGGACGGCAACAAAAGGCCATCAAAAAGCAGCATAAAAACAAAAAAAAATGTTGTGAATAACCAGAGTGCAACAACTTGTGTAAGGCACACAATGTCAGCAACATTAAAATCATAATTTATATATTCGTAGAGACCCATGTGTAGAAGTATATAAATGTATATTCACGGTGTTTAAACGCTCCTCCTACTTGCTCCCAAACTTTTTTTTTTTTTTTTGTGACAGCGAAAACCTTCTTTCCTCCTCCTTTACCTTCCACATGATACGCATGCGAAGAGCAAGGTGTTAATATTAGCAAAACAAAAAAATAAAAATAACATAAAATAAAATAAAAAATTAAACCCCAGGCTGTTTGCAAAAATGTACATTTATTTATATATTGCTTATTTCATCAAAGGTTTTACTTAATATCCCCTCCTACTATTTCTATTCCTTTTATTTCAGTATGTGTTCATTCCCGCGCAAATAGCCCTTTAGTTATTGTATCCACCACCTTCCGCTCTGCTCGTGGTGTTTAACATGCGCGGCCTCTTTTTCCCCGCTCTGTTCTTCAGCTCTGGTGCCTGACTTGGGCTCCTCCTCCACACTCTTCTCAATAAATAATTATGGGAGTCGCTCCATCTACGTCAGAAGAAAAAACACGCGCATATCCGTGGCTTAAAAAAAAAAAGGTAAAAAGAAATCAAACTAATAAAAAAACACCAAGACGTTTATCAGAAGGAGGGGTAGCAGGGCCAATCCTCCCCCCTTCACCCACTTCATAACTTTGAATGCAGACCCCCCCACCACCACTAGCACTTCCACGCACAAAGTTGCTCGGATTCAAAAGCTTAAAAACCCTTCAAAAAGTAAATAATAATAAATAAATAAATAGCGCCAAACGGTGGCTGAAGGATGTTTTCCTGCTTCTTTTAGGGCCTTCATGACCACTTCTAGAACGCAGCTGCTGCAATGCCGGATGCTCCAAAAAGTAGGCTGATATACCCTCGCACTAAAATATCAGTTTGTTGTGTCCATCCTCAATGGCGTGTTCTCCCACTTCTTTTAAAATAAACACGTACAAACAACAACAAAACAATAAAAGTAATAACAATAATAACAATAAAAAAAAAATATATATATATATATAGATAATAATAAGCAAACAAAACCAAATAAATGAGGACATGCACACATACAAATACATATGCATATATATTTGTAATAACTATAGATCAAAAATAAATAAAAAAAAAAAAAAAAAAAAAAAAAAAAAAAAAAAAAAAAAAAATAAAAAAAAAAAAAAAAAAAAAAAAAAAAAAAAAAAAAAAAAAAAAAAAAAAAAACAAAAAAACATGGATTTGAAAAACTTATTGAACAAACGCTAAAAAAATCTGGAATAAAAACACTAAAACACGCTGCCACACAAATTTTCCCCACTCGCTCTCTCTCTTTCTCTTTGCAGCCGTTACCGCTTTAATGCACATCAAAAAAAAAGAAAAGAAAAAAGTGAGAAACCATAAATATACATACATACATACAGATATATATCTATATGCATATATAGATATATAAACACATATACATGCTTATAAAGTTAGATACACTTTTCCACAACATCTCGTCCTCACCATTATTATTATTATTTTTGTAAATATTCTGCAGCAGGTTTCAAATTCTTGGCCTCACTGGCCGTTCAATTCACCAAGTCGAGCAATTATGTTTTCGAGGCTTGGTCGCTCCTCACCGTCCTCACTCAGCATCTCAATAAACAATGACATTTCCTCAGGAAATTTCTCAACAGTGTCCGGGGGCAAAACACGACGGCGCACCAACTCCAGCGTACGATGCCGTTCGTGTGTTGTTGTAAAATGACAGTAAAACTCCACGGCAATGACCCCCAAAGAAAAAATGTCACTTGCGACGCTCGCACTATGCCCATGCTGCTGCTCAGGACTACAGTAAAGTGGACTGCCGCCAGCCATGGAGATCTCCTCCTCGGTTGCGTGATGAAAATTGCACTTTGAGTCATCAGTGACACTGCGCATAGAACCTACACGTCCAATTCGTTGTTTGGCAAGACCAAAGTCACCGATTTTCACCACACCACAATCGGAAACAAAAATATTTGTCGGTTTAAGATCGCGGTGAATAACACCCTGGCCGTGAAGGTAATGCAGTCCAAGAGCAATTTGAAGAATATACCCAATACTTTCTTTGCGGCAAAATTCACTCCTTTCAGTAAAGTAATCAGAAAGCGTCCCACGTCCAAAGTACTCCATCTGAATAAAAAGCACATTGTAAAAAGAAACACGAGAGTTGATCAATGAGGCGCAATCAGAAGATTGTGTTTCCATTATGTCGTCATAACGAATAATGTCGTACTTCTCCGCAATGTTTCGCGGTACTGATTGGGTCCAAGAGTAAAAAAAACGCACAACATGAGGGCAGTCAAAAGAACTATGTAGCCTTGCCTCCTGTATGCATCTTTTTTCGTCCTCGCCGTTAATACAAATAGCTTTAATAGCATAAACAGCATCAGTAAGGCGGTTTTTCACACGAAATACGCTTCCTGTTGCACCACTTCCAATTTTTTCCAAAACGGTAAAATGCTGCAAAAAAAGCTTCGGCAAATCATCTTCACACCCAGTAAAATCACTTGAGGAAGTTCCCCTTTCAATGCTTTCCAAATATTTTTCCTCATTTTCCTCTCCAGCAGAACAACTACCGTTACAGTTTTTTGGTTCTTTCCACCAGTTACCTGTCAAATTTTGAAGGTCAGTCTCAAAAGAATTTTTTGATTCCTGCATCAAAACACTCTCAACACCGCACACCAAACCAGAAAGGTCATATTTGTTTTCTGCACAAGTAGCCTCACGTTTTTGCGTTGTCTCTGTCCTGGTAGATCCAACACCTTCCACAGCGGAATCGCCTAAGCCGCCCTTAAAGCAGAGCTCTGAATTCCCCAATCTCGACTGATTGCGGTAGTTGTCCTTCCATGCATCGGCACCAGCCCAGGCCTCTTTTAATGTCTTGCGATGTACTGCTGGGAAGTAAAAGAAGAGGAAAGAGACAACAAATAAAAATAACTGAAAAAAAAAGACAGAATACAACTCATTTCCCAAGACGTCGTTTTGAAAAAAGGAAGTTACTCTCAAAACAAAATTACCAGACTCTTCTTCCAGTTGCTCATCTTCCAATGAATAAGGTGGCAATGTTGTGAATTGGTCGTCATACCACGATGTCCAAGAATACTGCTCAAGCAAAAATTGTAACTCGCGTTCTTCAATTTCTTCAGACGCAACGTCTCTTTCCCACAAACCAGGTAACATTTGCGCATCTGGTAAGTGACGCGCAGACATATTTTCATCACCATAAAAAAAAGACAACACACTGACTTGTTCAGAACTGTCATTATCTGTATTGCTATTACCATTCTGATCATGCAAAACGGTAAAGCCTGAAAATTTCGCAAAACGATAAATCGGAATACGTTGAACGTTTCCGCGGTCAGTCACCCAAAGAAACGCTGCCAAAACACCACACGTTGAATGCACTGCATCAGGCCAAAAAGGGGCACGTGTCAACGTACTCCAAAGCGTGTAATTATCCTTGGCAACCTCTCTTACTACCAAAGCATCATAGGAAAAAATTTTAGAATTATAAAGATTTAAAAAAACCTCTGAAGATTTTTTTTCCGCAAAACCATCACCAACAGCGAGGCAGATCTCATTTACCTCACCAAACACTTTCGACTCTAAAAAATCCTCAAACACACTAGAGGCAAACCGTGAGGTCTTTTTTGTCGAATGACTTTCAAAACGCCCTGAAAATACCTTTTCAGTTATCTTGTACTGCGACACTTCTATCGACCATTTGTATTTGCCAGGTCGCTGCGCGTGTATTGTGATATCATAGCGCACAACGTGAACATAAGAATAAAGCGGATTTGGCTCCACTGCAAGCTTTCCGTCGTGAATACCAAAATTCATAACGCGAGCAGAAGTAGTGACAAAAATATCCACATTGTTCCAGGTTACGTGACGCCTTCGAAGCAATGTAGAAATATTCATAAAATAATTTGGATGCAATTGCGATAGCGGTTTGTTCTCTGTAAATAATGATGAGTCGCTTTCATGCGTTCTACCTCCTGCTGCATCCCCTGGTATTTTTGATTTCTTCTCCCATCTCTCTTCACCTTCTTCCTCTCCATCCATCACAGCTCTCCCGTAAAAAAACAAGTATGGATCATTTCTTTTGGGGCAAACCCCAACACCAAGTGGACGTCTTGTAAAAAGCATATCGCCCGCCACAAAAAAAGGCTCGGCAAGTGGGTCTTCTCTGATAACACTCTCGCTTGCCTGTTGGTGAACGGCCGTGCGTGCGACACTTCCACCCGTGTCGGCGGCCCACACTAGTTGCCCAGTTTCCAACCTGTGGGCCACCATTATACCGTCCTTGCGCAGGAAAAGTACGACGCTCGGGGGACGGAAGCCGGTGGCCAACACCAAATCGCCTTCAGGCACCGCAAGATACCCGCCGTCGTTAAGCGACTCTTTGTTAGCGATGTCTTCGGCCCAGTGCAAGCTCTCATTGTCCAACTGCAAATCAGCGGAAAATGTACCAAACGCAAAAAAAGTTAATAAAAGCAAGGCATGTATGCATGTAATCAGCATTATTATTCTTACTATTATGGTGTACATGTAAAAATCTATGTATCTATCGATTTATCTAATATAGAAAAATAAATAGACAGATATATAATGCGCTTTATATATATATATATAAAACCGCAAAAAAACAAAACAAAAAAAATTTTGTGTTACCTAACACTTTCTTTATATTTTCAAAAAAAAAAAAAAAAAAAAAAAAAAAAAAAAAAAAAAAAAAAAAAAAAAAAAAATATAAAAAAAAAAAAAAAAAAAAAAAAAAAAAAAAAAAAAAAAAAAAAAAAAAAAAGCGAGTTCTGAAACGTTTTTCTATTTATTTTGTGTGCAAGTATCAATATATAATATATAATATTTAAGATATATATATTATATATTATATATATATATGTGAATTAATTAAACCAAACTATCAACACATAAAAAAAAAAAACCTTCAGCAACCAATAACTTTCCTTTCTAAAAATTTAAAAAATCACTTATATATATATATATATATATGCAACTATCAATAAAAGAACAAACAACTAGAAAAAAAAACGAAAAAAACTAATGCACAAAAAAATAGATTGCGGCAAAAGATACAAAAATGCTCAATAATCTATAAAAAAAAAAAAGCAGAAACAAATAACCAACAAATTAAAATGGAATAACTTATTCTTCCGGAAAGCAATGCGCTAATGTGGTCCAAGCAGCACCACCACTACTGCTGTTACCACCAATGTAGCTTTTTCCGGCCGTTAAACGAACAACCGCGGCACTAAAATTTCGCTCCTCTTCCGTCTCCCCTTTTTGTTGCGCTCGTTCAGCACGCAGACGCTGCCAAATATCATTGACCGCCTTAGGCAAATTGATAAAAACATTCAGTACATCTCTCTGAAAAGCAATCCGCAATGACTGCAGAATTTTCAGTTCATTAACATCTGCAAAAGAAAACCTCGGCGTCAATATGTGGCGAACCGGAGGCAAGAACGTGTCAACGGGAGGAAGCAACAACTGCGCATCCCACCAATCCCTAGGCAAGAGACTGAACTCTTCTGATCCCAGGACGGTGTCAACACTACTGCATGGAATGACAAGATTAACTGTAGCCATGCGTTTTAACTTGTCGTAGTACTGCACAAGCGACTCTTTCTCAATACCCTGAAGCGTCTGCACGGCCGCAATATCGAGGTTCCTCTGCGAAGTCAACGACTCAGCATACAATAATGAACTAAATAATTGTGCATGACTGCCATTTTCATTCATTGGAAAATCACTGATAGCAGATAAGGCGTCTTCGTAGCGAGCCGAGAAGCGTTGACATGCTTGAGCGATAAAATAGTCTATGTTTTTAGCGTTCAAAGAATTCTTGGAGCACCACAGATCTTCCACCTCATTGGAAAAGCAAAATGGCTCTACATAACGTTCCATTATGCCATTGGCATCTATGTCTTTAACTCGTTGCTTGAGTGCCTCTAGCCCACGTAGTTTTGTCTTCACTGAGATGCGTTCCAAATTCCGTATCTGTAACTTTGCTCGTTCAACTTCTCCATCAATATTTTTCTCATCTTCGCATTCTACAAAAGACTTTTGCGTGACAGAATGAGCGCGTCCTTCCACCGTCATTTTTGTCGGCGCAGAAACATCCATCTCATCCCCACCCTCTACCAAGGCACTAGACGCAAACCGCAAAACATCCCCAACACCCAAAAAGGCGCATGAAGATTTTGTCATTTCCTTTGCCTCACTCACCCGTGGTGTTTTTTTCACCGCAAAAGTGGGTCCCACCGTTTTATCACCCAGCACATCCCGCGAGCGACTTACCACCTCCCGCATCGCGTGAATACGCCGCTGCTCTTTCAGCAACGCAGAAAGTTCTTGCTCAAGAGCCTCAAGCCGCTCAGCATCTGCGGTCATTTGATACAGCGCGGCGTGAGTATCATCGAGAAGACATTGAAGGGCATCAGCATGTACTGTTGTAGAAAGAGCAGCAAAGTGCAAAAACTCAAGCGCGTCAACCATTAAGCCTACTTTCTATTTCCTTCTTTTCTCTTTCTCTTTCGCCTTTTTTTTTTGTTTTGTTTTTCCTGCAGTCCACAAAAAATCCTAATAATATCAAACTAAAATTATATATATCTAATATCAATATTTCCAAAATATCCACTTTTCCACCACGCGCTAAAAAAAAAAAAAAAAAAGGGTGAGAATGCGCAAATAAATTTTGCAGTTTACAAAAAAAAAAAAAAAAAAA
>JAWVMR010000326.1:0-23141 GCA_036321205.1 Trypanosoma caninum | reverse complement strand
GCAAAATATAAAGAACGACAATAACGGAGAAAAAGATGTGTGTGTGCGAAAATCTGTATTGTGTGGAGTGGTGGAGATGAAAAAACAAAATAATTGTTAGACCAAAAAAAAAATAATAATAATAATAAATAAATAAATAAATGCATATTCACACATATATACATATGTAATTGTATTTATTTATTAATTTATTCTATCTGTGTTGATGTTTTATTATTATTATTAAAAAGTTTAATACGATGCTTTTGTGTGAATGCTACATTAGCCGTTTTTATATTTTTATTAATATTTTAAAAGAAAAAAGAAAAAAAGAATGATGTTTTTGTTGCTTTTTGTAAAAATGAGGGTGAGGTGTTTTTTTTTTTTTTTATCTTTGCTTTTTATATATTGTTTTAAAAAAATGAAAGGTTAGTTTGAGTTAAGATAAATAAAATTATTATAATTTTTTTATGGTTGTTTTTGTTCTTGATCATTATTACTATTTTTTTATTTTTTCTAGTCGAGTGCTACTGGTAGAACTGTCTGTATATATAAATATATATTTATATATATTTATTTGGATGGAGAGGGAGAGCTTGTATATATAACTTTGAGCTGTAAAGGGGATGTTTTAGCAAAATGCAAAAAAGAGAGTGATTAGAAATCCTTTTTGTGTGTATATATATATATATATATATTTATATATATTTATATATTGATATACATATCTAGTTAGGTTATTCAGCACGAAATATGGCATATTTATATTTTAGAAAACTATCATAATAGTTTTTTTTTTTTTTTTTTTTTTTTTTTATGTACGCCTATTACATATTTTACACAAAAAGAGAACGAAGGAAGGGGAGGGGATACACACAGATACACAAAAAAAAAAAAGGGTATCTACGTATTTATATATATATATAGTTATTTAACGGATTGTACATTCTTTATTCTTTATTTTTTATTTTCTTTATTTTATTTTAACGTTAAAAATATTTTTGCCTGATGCTTTCTGCGAACAAGAGCACGCACTGTTGCGCGGCGAGTGATGACGAACCCCCGCGGCCGGTTGAGGGGCACGGGGTGCCGTTTGTGCCGCGCAGTGAGTACGAGCATCTGCGGGAACAGCTGCAGGACACGCGGCAACTACTGCAGGAGGCGGAGCGCCGCTACCAGCAGGAAAAAAGGGAACTGCTGAATTTGCGAACGGCGCAGCTGCGCAATGAGACCTCTAAACGCGGGCAAGAAGGTGAAATAATCGCCCGCGCAATGCAAGTTATGTCTGAATACGAAACAGTCGTTCGCAGCAGCGAGGAGGCCAGTCTTGCGCGTCTTGCACACCACATGGAGACGTTGGAAAAGGAGTGGATCCGCCGCTCGCGTGAGTTTGAGGAGCACAAAAATGTCTTCGAGACGTCCATGATGGAAAAGCTGCGGCAGACGCTGGGTGAACATGAGCGTAATGTGGAATTAGTTGCTCGCTCACTTTTGGAAAGGTCACTGCAGACGCTTTGTGACCATAGTGCGATGCGTCTTGAGGTAGAGCAACAAGTCATGCGACATGCGGAGACCTTTAAGGAAGAGTATAAGGCCATACTTGAGAAGGAGTTTTACGATCGCTGCAAAATGTTTGATCAGGATTTTGCGGAGAGGGAACGCAACTGGCTCAAAGTGCTGCAGGAGGAACGAAAAAGCATTATTGCTGCAGAGCAGGAGGCCATGAAAAAACATGAGCGTTTACATGATCAGTCGCTTGAAGATGCAATGCGGGACTTATCGCGACTACGCGAGCAGCTTGTGCGAGAACACCAAGAACAGCAAACAGAGGCAATGAGGGAGCTTATTGCGAGACGCGAGGAATTACAGCAAGAGCATGAAAAACTTATTGAAGCTATGAATAAGAAAACGCATGAAATGCATCAAAAGTGCATTGCTGATGTGGTAGATGTGCAGAACAAAATGAAGGAAATGCATGTTTGCATGGCAGCAAAGGAAGCAGAGATGGCAATGCGGGTACAGGAAGCAGAGCGTAAAAGTGATAAAGCTGCGTTGGATGAAATAATGCAGGTACGCAAGGAGATTGAACAGCAGTGGTTTGACGCGGTTGAGAAGGAGCGTGCAAAATGTGCAGATGAGGTGCAACGAGTGAAGAAAGAGTACCAAGCAGTCATTGACCGCATACGCAATGAGCAAACTGAACGTGAAGGTGCTCTTTTTTCCTCCTATGAGCAGCGTGTGGTGCAGGCGGAGGAGGCCGCAGAGTCTCGCTGGAGTGGTCGCATGGCGGAGGCGATGCTTGAGCTCGAGCGCCACCTGGAGGCCCTACAGCAGCTGCGTCGCGAGAATGAGGCCATGGCTGCGAGAATAGACGCACTAAGTAATGAGGTGCAGCTGAAGGCAGTAGAGACGGAAGGCGCTTTGGGACGTGCAAGACGCGAGCAGGATGTCGTATGGCACAGGAGAATTGAGGAGATGCGGCAGCGCTACGATAAACTACTTGACGAGGCACTTGGCAGCACAGACGGCACGCCGCACGTGTCACAGGCCGAATATCAACAGGTGGTTCAGAGCTTAAAAGAATGGGAAGAGAAGTGTGTTGCCCTGAAGCAGCAGTATGAGCTGCGGCTCGAAGAGGAGCGGATGCAGCTGCACAATGTGTGGGGAAAACGTCTAGAGGAGGAGCGGGCGCAGCGTGCAGAGTGGGAAGCACAGCAGCTGCAATATTTTTCTACAATGCGTGACGCCTTTATGCAGGATGTGGAAGCAAGAGAAAGCGGCGCGGCTGCGGCACAGCGGGCCGAACGCGAGGCTCTTCAAGATTCGTTTTTGCAGCAAATACGTGAAGAAAAACGGCGTAGTGATCTTGCCATTGCTCAAGCACAAAATGAGGCGCGAGAGCGATGTGCTGCTGCTTACAAAGAGCAAGAGGAGGCGTTTGGAGAAAGAACAAAGTTACTTGAAGAGCGCATTGCTAAGTGGGAGGCAGATGTGCAACGTCGTGAGGAGGAATTGCATCGTGCTTCTTTACATATTGCTGACGAGGCGCACCAGATGGGAATGTGCCGTATTCAGGAGGATCGCCAGGCTTTTCAGATTTTTTACGAAGGCAAGCTTGCTGAGCTTTATGATGAGCAGCGGTGTTGGGAGTCAAAAAAGTCCACCTTGCAACAGGAACTCATTACGCAATACGCAGAGCTTTTTCTAAAGGCAAAGACAGAAATGCGTCAGCATCTTCTTGCCGCTGTTACCACGATGCTGTCATATCAGGAACAGTGCGAAGCTGCATGGTTGCACACCCGCGAAAATGAACTTGACGAGTTTAAAAAGGAACGTTTGGCTTACAGAAAGCTTATGGAGTTGCAAAAGGCCTCTGACATGGCTGCTCTCCAAGCACGTGTAGATGAAATTATTAGGAGTGAGCGAGCCAACATAGCGGAGCGTGAGCGGGTTCTTATTGAAACGCTGCAAAAAAGTCAAAAGAACATTGAGGACGGTGCGATAGAGCGCTCGATGGCGCTGTTGAAAGAACAAGAACAGATGCTTTACGAGAGCAACCGCGTGCGTGCGGAGGAGCAGCAGCAGCTGTGGGAGAACATGAAAAGTGATCTCTTAGAAAAGACGTGGCAGGCGGAGGCGGACCAGCGTGCAGAGCTGCAGCGGCTGCGGCGTGAACACGAGTCGGAGATTGAGAAGGAGCGGCTGCGTTGGCGAGCGGCGGAGCAGCAGCTGCGAATGGAGATGCAGACGCAGAGACAGCAGCTTGTTGAGCAACTGCGGGAGAAGGAAATGGAAATGCAGAAAAATCACAGTCTGTTTTGGGATGAGGAAAACCGTCGACATGAAGCATTTGTGGCCGAGTTGCGGAAGGAACATGATTCTCGTATTGCAGAAGAAAAACGGCGCGCGGAATTGATGCGTTATGAGCGCGAGGCTGCTTTTGATGCGGAACGCAAGCGACTTTTAGAGCGCATGGATAAGCAAAGTCGTGAGCAGCAGGAGTCGATGGACGAGCGAGTGCGGTTGTTGCAGGAGGAGTTTGACAATCTCATGCGCACCGCGACGGCGAATTCACATCAAAGCCAAGAGAACTACATGACGCAGGTGAAGGAGCTGCAGCAACGTTATGTGCGTCAACTCGAGGAGCAAAAGAAGGAGCTGTATTGCAGACATGAGAAAAGTCTCAGCGAGATGCATGCGGCGCTAGAGACACAACTACGTGAACAGGCCATGACGGAGGCGAATATGCAGCGGCATCATGAAGATGAGCGCGTCGCGTTGCGTGATGAGATGGAATCAAAATATCGCGCATTTATGGAGCAACACTTTAAGTGGGTTGGAGAGGAACAACAGATGCGTGAAAAGAAGATAGAAAGCGTGGAGCAGATGTACCTTGACCAGCTTGCAGAGCTGAAGAACGAGATGGGGGAGATGCTTTCTGCGTATTTTGCGCAGTCCTGCAGTCGTGCAGAAGAGGTTGCTACAGAGTTACGTGGCAATTTTGAGAGGCAGGTGAATACACTTCATGAAGTTCTTCAAAAAGAGCAGGAACGTTCTGTGCAGCTGGAAAACAAGTTGCAAGACGCACGTGCGGAGATAGACGCGTTGCAAATTACGTACCAGCAGCAAAAGTTGGAAGCCCTGCGGGAGGTGCAGGCGAAATATGAGGATGTGTACAAGGAGGTGCGGGAAGCCCTGCGCGCGGAGCGGGAGGAGTGGGCACAACGCGCTCTTGGTGAGGAAGAAAAGCGGCTGCTCAGGGAGCTCACAGCGCGCGAAGAGAGACGGCGCCGGCAGGCAGACGCACTAATGAATGGAGCAAAGGAGACCTCATCTACGTCAATAACGGCAACACCAGCTGCGAAGGCAGCAGGGATGACAACAACAGGGCGTCATTTGTTGCTGTCTGAAGAAACACCAACTGTCCTCAAGCACCAGGTGCAGCGACAACAACAAGAGAATGCGCGCTTAACGCCACAAACCCCACGCGATCTGACGTATTTTGACGAACATTGCTGCGGCATGCCTTGCGACTTTGACGACGTGAAACTGGATCAGTTGTGGTCGGTATTGGAGGTGCCTGAAGCCGAGCGGCAGCAAAAGTTACGTCGTTGGTCGCAGCTGCCACTGCAGCAGCGTTGTTTGGAAGTTCAGAAGGAGACACGGCGACTAGAGCTGCAGTTGCCACTACTGGAGGTGGTGACGCGGCGTGAGTTTGTGATTCACAGGCTAAAAGAGTTAGAGAAAGGCCTCGCAACTAACAGCGTCCACAATAGGGAACAGATGGAGGGTTTGCAGAAGGAGCTTTTGCGGCTGACGGAGTATCTGAAAAGCGAGATACCACGACATGAGACTACACACGGCTGTACGTTCCGCTTTAGGGGTACACGCTACATGGACACGCTGCTTTAAATTAACAAAAAATTTTGTGGGGAGGAGTTGCTGAAGCCGATTATACTGGACTAGTCTAAATAGAGTGAAAACAAGACAAAAAAAAAAAAAATGGTGATGTGGTGAAAGATCCTGTAGTTTTAGTTAATTTTATTAAAAAATTTTCTTTTAGAAAATAGGCGGTAAGGCAAAACTGGCGGAAGTTCTCACAGTACATACCAACACGCGTAGTTATTTACTGTTTAAAGTGCATCAAGAATGGCACTTTTTTGTTGTTGTTGTTGGTAGTGATTACTTATGTTGTGTGTTTCTATGTGTGTGTCTGCATCATTTTTTTTAGTACTATCTGTTGGTATTTTTATGCGCCTCTATTTCTTTATTTCTTTTTTGCTATATTTTTTTTTTTTTTTTTTTGGATTGGAGAAAAGCTTGCTAAGTGTACAACTTTTAAATAGAGAAAAAAACCAGGTAGTCTATTTGATTGTGTATATATAGATATATAGATATAGATATATATACCTCTAGGAAGAAAAATAAAAAGTGAGTAGACCGACACTAGAAAATGGATAGAGATAGCTTAGGTCCCACAACTGACGTTCTAGTAAGCGTTTCTGCGACCGTTACGTTGCCGCTTCATCTTAAGGTGCTGGAAAGTTTGGAGGATGCTGCGTTGGAAGAGGACATTATGAAGGAGGCGGTGCATTTAGCGCTTGCCGAAAAACTTTATGGCTTTGAGAAGATGAACGTCACCGTAACTCGTAAACACGGCAGGCCTTCATGTGAGGCAAAGTTGGACTTGGCGGATCTCTGCTCTGCTATCGCGAATGTGCGGCACATGTACAGCCACGCCATGACCAAACTGCTCATAGTGCAGAATATGATTCGCGAGGCGATGGAGGGAGAAAGAAAGAAGACGGGATCTGATGAACACGACTGCGCAAGTTTGTTTTTGACGATTGCGGAGGTGCTGCAGGAGGCGCTGGATGGCCCAGGCGAGGCACCCTTAGCGGTGGGCATTCGTGAGTGTGCGCGGGGCGGCTCCACCACCGCCCACGATGCTCCAGTGGACAAAGGTGAAAAAGATGATGACAAAAGTGTAGATACTGCAGCAAGCTTCGATGATGTCTTTTACGATCCTCTAGTTGATGGCTACGAGCCCTTGTTGGATTGCGACCGTGTAGTAATAAAGGAGAATGACGGCAATGAGAACGGCGATTAGGGTAAAAAGCTGCTATTTATGTCCTGTGTGAAATATTTATGCAGCTTTTTTTTTTTTTTTTTTTTTTTTTTTTTTTTTTTTTTTTTTTTTTTTTTTTTTTTTTTTTTTTTTTTTTTTTGTTTGTTTGTTTGTTTTTGTGGATGCTAGGTTACCAAAGGCGTATTTTTGTTTGGCGCCGTTTTATTGTGTGTGTGTGTTTTGTTTTTAGCTTTGTTGCCTAAACAAGGTGGTTAGCAGCTAAAAGAGATGGAAGCCGTTGACCAACAATATACCGCGTATTGGTTGTTTGTTTGTTTCAAAAGAAGTAGAAGCGTTAGTTGACAAGTAAGTATTGGAAGAAAAGTCTAAAAAAAAAAAAAAAAAGGAGGGAAAGAGGGGTGTTGAGAGTAGAGGAAGAAGTGTCATCCTGCTATGTTTCAAGGCATGACGGCCTTCTTGGAGGCCATTGACGAAAGAGTTGGGCAACACGCAGATGATCAGATGGCTATGAAGGAATTAATGACGGTGGGAGTTAAAACGAAAGCCCTTGAGGAAGAGGAGACAGACTTTGCAAGAGTACATGAGGTGAAATTCAACCATCACAATATGGAAGGAGAGTGCTCCCACACTGAGATGAGTGATACACACCGGCATGTCTGCACTATTATGCCTAACGTAGAGAAAACTGATGTGCTGCTTCCGAAATTTCCTGTCCAACCGCCTGTGCTACGCGAGAAACAAACAGACGAGCGTACTGACAGTGCTGTCGGGCCACAGCGAGAAATGTGGAATGGTTGTCATATTGCGGAGGGAGTGACGGCAGCGCTGACGATGGGACGAGATGTTGAATCTTCATTAGTTTGGAGGCAAAGGGATGAGGAAATGGACGCATTAAAACAGGATGTGCGTCGTCAGCAAGTCATTGCGGAGACTGCGCGACAAGAGCTCTTGCAACGCTCGCTTAAAGTGCACCAACTGGAGGAAGAGTTGCGATACACCAAGTCTCGTCTTGATGATCATAAGGCAAAGTCGCGTCGTTTGTTAGAGGAACAGCAACGTCAGTGTGACGCGCTTCGTCGTCGGCTGGAAGTGCAGAATGAGAATCACCTGCATAATGATGGCAGTGGTAGTAATGGGAACGCCGAAAATGTGGCGATACGAGAACGTTTAGAGGAGCTTGAGTGCGTTGCTGCATCGATGAAACAGCAAAACGGGCAGCTGCAGACACAACTTGCCGCATGTCGCCGTGAAGTTAGCGTTGCGCAAGAAGAGAAACATGCACTTGTACAGCAGTTGGAGTTTGTGCGATTAGATCTGCGTGGGACACAAGAGGCTCTTGACAGCGAGGTGGTCGCGCATAGACAGAGCAAAGCTTTTTTGCACCGACGCCAGCAGGAGCTGAATGAGTTGCGTGCGGCGGTGGAAAAAAACGGCGGCATTTTTTCCACCACTGGTGCACTTCTTTCTTTGCGCTGCGGTGATGTTGAGTTGCGCGACCAGCTGTTGATGTCTCGCCAACTTTTGGAAAAACAGAATGCGCTAGAGGCGGCACTGCGCGATGCTGCTGAGTGGCGACGGCGCTGCGAGCAGACGATGCACAGGCTTGAGGAGGAGCGCACCACCCGTGTGAATGTGGCGGCCTCGTTATCATCGTCCCATAGAGCGGAGTTTCGCCCCTTCCTTTCGAAGCGTGTGACGTCCTCTAATGGTGTGATTTCACTAGTGATGGAGATTGCTGCCACAGTAGATGCCGCTGCCCTTTGCATTGGCCAACTGCTGCGGCGGCTGCCCGTGTTGCGCATTGCTGCAACAATGTACATTTTTTGCTTGCACGTGTGGCTTTTAGCGACGATAATTATGATATCTACGGTGGCAGTAAAGTAGCCCACCTGTGTTGCTGTTTTTTTTTTTTTTTTTTTTTTTTTTTTTTTATTTTATTGTTGTTGTTGTTTTATTTTTAGACATGAACCAGATAATAGCGAGAGGACTTTGAGGGATTTCTTTTGGAGAATGTGACTCCATTTTTATATGTTGTTGTCTCTGTTTTATTTTATTTTTCCGTTATTATTATTATTATTATTATATTTTGCTTTATTTTTTTAATACATTTGTTTCTTTTATTTCAGACTAAAGGAGGTCGGCTGTGGCAGGTGTTTGTTTATTATCCACGGCGAAGTTTCTAACGAAGAGTGAGGGAGAAGTAAAGAAGCAGCCGTTTTGTTTATTATTATAGCTGCACAAGGAACAATAAAGTTTCTTGGAGGCATAGAAGAAACGAAACGAAAAATGGAACTTGTAGATCCTGTGATTCCTTCTACAGATCGTGAGGTGCAACAAGGGTTGCGTTTGCTCGAGGCACCAGTTTTGATATTTGCTGAAACGGCAGCTGATCGTCGCCGTCGGCTGCATAAACTTATGGTTGAAGGGGGTTTCACTAGTTTTGAGAATATTTGCACGAGGCTACACGCCAGTCCCGCATTATTGTTGCGACCGGAGGCTGGTAGACGCCATGGTGTCGCTGTACCAATAACCACCGTAAGAACAAAAGAAGGGTTCTCGCAGGCCCCACAGTTGTTGGTGGAGAGGCGCAGAGCGCTGCTGTCATCTACAATGACGCATGCGGAGCGCCGCATAGCGAGTCTCAAGGAAACGTTTTTGGCCTCAGCCGCTGCCGTTCGGTCTGCTCATCTTTCGACAATAGAAGAGCTGCGAAAGATGCGTCTTAAAAAGTCGGTTCGTAATGTAAAAATGATAAGCAGCAGCAGTAGCAACGGTTCCATTGGCTCTTCAGTGCAGGGAACTTTCTGCATGCCACTGGTGACTTGCGTTGCTGTGCCAGTATTTTCCCATACTGTTGTTACCGGAGCGGCGGACGGCATGCTTACGCTTTGGGACACTGACCTCTCCGCGCCACGTATGAGTATTTCTAGCTGCGACACTGGCTGGGGACGCGTACAACATCTTGCCGCACACCCGACAAAACCGTTGATCTTTTCGACGACAATGTTTGACTATCGTATTGCTGTCTGGCGCGTGGCCGGGGATGGAGACGAGAAAACATCAGGGGAAAATTATAAATCTGGTAATTATATTAATGATTTTGCTACAGCGACCAGCGTCATTGATGATGGAAGATCTGCTGGCGGAGTTGGACTTGAACGGGTTGCTGTGAGTGAGCCGCGGCACACCGCACGCATTCAGCGCCTTGCTGTCGACCCTACTGGTTTGTTTCTTGCATCGACCAGCGATGATTCCACGGTATGTCTTTGGGATCTTGCTGAAGATGTGCCTGTGAGAGAGCTGCGGCATCTGCTGACACAAGACGGATATGAAACGGCGCGGGGTACGCTTGACGTATGTTTTCACCCGGACGGTTCGCTGCTCTCGACAACAGACAAGGCGGGTCGTGTAGTGACGTGGGATATGCGAAGCGGGATGCATGTTTTTACAACAGCCGGGAAATACGGTGGTCATTTGAGTGCGTGTACATGCGTTTCATGGTCGCCGTGTGGAATTCGATTTGCTTCCGGCGGCGCAGATAATCTCGTGCATATATGGGACGCGCGGTATTTGACTCGCGGTGCGGCGGATGCTCCATTTATTTTGGTGGGGCACGAAGATGTTGTCACGTCGGTGGCTTTTTACGCGAGTCACACATTCCGTATTCTTCCCTCAGCCATTGTGACAACATCGCTCGACGGCACGGTGCGGCTGTGGGACGCGGACATCGCCGGTGTCTGTGCGCATGTGCTGCCGGGTCATTTTCCGGTGCGGGCGCAGTGCCGGCCGGCGGGCGGTGCGGGGAGTGCGCTGTTCACCGTAGCCCACAGCAAATATTGGTCTTTGTGGGACGTTGTGGCGGACGGCGAGCAGTTGGGGACGCTTCAGATGGAAACGGAGGCCACATCAGTGATGAAAGCACCGATTGTTCAGGGGGCCAACATGAGTGCAGACGAGGACGAGGAGGAAGAGGAAGATGAAATGATTGCATTGCGGAAGACAAAGAAAAGCGTTGTGGAAGAGGTAGAACCAGATGATCAACTTTCATCACCCAGCTTTCTTGAAAGCGATGATGGCGAAGATGAGATGCGTTTTTTGAAAAAAAGAAAATAAAATAAAATAAGAAAAAACGAGAGTAAAAGTAGTCTTGATTATTTGAGTGCTAAATAAAAAGTATATATAGATATACTAACCATGGCGTTGGGTATTTTAGTTATTATGGACTTTTTTTTATTTTTGTTTTTATTTTTTTTATTTTTGTTTTTATTTTTTTTTTTATTTTTTTTTTTTTTTTTTTTTTTTTGGGGGGGGGGGGGTTTTTTTTTTTTTTTTTTTTTTTTTTTTTTTTTTTTTTTTTTTTTTTTTTTTTTTTTTTTTTTTGGGGGGGGGGTGGGGGGGTCTTACTTTGTTATTATGATTTTATTATTATTATTAGAGAGAGTGACGTTTGATTACCACTGGGCTTTGTGGTGCGTTATATATTTTTTACTTGTTGCCTACAATGTCTGTCCCGACAGAGGCGTTACTACAGACATTTGATTTGTATGATGATTCTCGCACTGGTCGTATTCCACTATCACAAATTCCGCACGTACTGCGTAGCTGTGCGATGTTCTGCACGCAAGGTGAGATGGAGGAACTGCTGCGTACACACTTTTTATCGGCTGACCACGTAACACGCGGCGAGTTTCAAGAATTTTTGCGGAATGATATCAAGGCCGAAAACTTTTATTCAAAGAATGATTTGGTACTTGCGCTTCAGGCGTTTGATAGTCGCGACATTGGCGCACTGACATCTGCCGAGGTGCAGATGATTCTTACAACTATGAATGATAGGATTAGTGTAAAAGAAATTCGCAGTGTATTAGCAGGCCTGGATGCTGACGAGAATGGCATGTTTGAGCTTAATGGTCTTGCTGACCACCTTTTACGACCAGCGAAGGACTACAAGCTCACTGCGAAGCAGATTGTGGATGAGGTGATGGAGTGAAAGCAGATTATCGAATTACTTGCCTATAACTACACATTTAATACATATTTGTATACTTTTATATTTATGGCTAATGCGTTTGTTTTTTTTTTTTTTTTTTTTTTTTTTTTCTGCTTATTGTGAGGCTACTTTATATTGTTGTTGTTGCTTTTCTTGTGGTGGCGCTAGTTTGAGGTTGGGGGTTTTAGACGCAAAATATAAACCCAAGTGTAGTAATAGTAGTACACATTGGCTTGGCGTTACACAAAAAACAAAAAAAAAAAAAAGAGAGAGAGAGAGAGAGAGAGCTGTGTCTAAAAAAAAAAAAAAGAAAAGAAAAAAAAAATGTCTGTTTCTACGTGCTGCAAGGGGCGCGTGGATCCAAGCGACGCGGAGAAGTGGATGACATCGTTGACCGTTGAGCACGCTATTGGGTCAGCCAACCCTGAAAATCCAGCTTCAGTTGTTTCGGCAATCCGTTTTCTTTTGCAGATGTCTATAGATCTTCAGCAACATGGAAATCATTTTGAAAGTATTAATTGTGCTGAGTCCGCGCTGTTGCTGCGCCACGCTAACAATGATATTGTTCAACCGCTGCTAGAACCTCTCGTCGAAGAGGGGCTTATCGAGCGTGGAAAAAGCACCGTGGAGGAGATGGAAAGCCTCATACTGCGCTGCAACAGTCATGCGGTACGCGCTTTTAACGAGATGCAATTTGATGCTGCTGAATATTTTCTTGGCAAGGCAATTTTTTTAACAGATAAGCATGGCTCTCAAGAAATGAATTTTTTTCATGAAGCTGAGGCGAGGCGTCTCCGGCTGCGTGCGGCGACGCTGAACAATCTTGGTTGCATGGAGAAACGCCGCAAACGGCTGGACGAATCCATCACGTACCTGCGACAGGCGGTTGAGCTTGAAGTGTCGCTTGACTCCACATCACGCGGCTCGCCGTCGACGTATCTGAATCTCTGCACTGTGCTCAACGAGATGTGGCGACACCACGAGGCCGTGAACGCCGCGGAGTGCGCAATCGCGGCGCTGGAGGAGCAGTTGCCGCGGCAAACTAAAGAGCAGCTGCCGTCGTGCGTCATGATGCTTGTCGTTGGTCTTTACAACTTGGGCGTTTCGCTTGAGCGCCGCGCCAGTCCCGGTGACGAGGTAAGGGCCCGCGCCTCGTACCAGCGCGCTCTTGAAACAAGCCGGAGATATTTAGTGGACCCCAGCTGCCCTACGCTTGAGGCCGCAATGGCTGAAATACGACGCATGCACGCCGCTCCGGCATTTCGCGAGGACAAACCTGATGAGGTCGTAGTAAGGAAAAAAAGAATGCACAAACGTGGCGAGAGTTTAGCAGATCCGCAACAGCAACAGCAGCAAACACTGGAGCCGTTACAAGAAGAGCAGTTAGAAAAACAAACGTCATCTTTTGCGGCGGGATTACCAGGCAGTAATTTGGGAACATCTTTTCTTTATGGTGCTCATTCTACCATGCGGTTTGCAATACAGGTGCCCCAGCAAAAAGAGGAAGAACCCAAAGAAAAAATACACAAAGAAGAAGAAAAAAAGGAGCCACAAGAACAACAACTACGCTCTATGCATAGTGAAGGGGCTGGAGGAATATCACGTGGAGACGGGCAACGGACTCGGACCACGCGATTGACGCCGCTTATCGCCATAGAGAGGTCCAGTGTTGAGGGGCCGTTGCAACACTCCTCTTCTTCAAGACGCTCTTCCGATAAACCTTTTATTTCTTCCACGTCTCTAGGATCTTGTGTGCAACAGAGAGCCTTAGGCGCAAATCAACCGCTTTCACGTAAAGGCTCTCTCACACCGATACATCTGCACGCAACAACAAGAACTGAGAAGCCACTTGAAATAGTTTCAAGGACAAGTTTTATGACGTTTGGCACTGCAGCCTCCCGCACTTCTTTTCAGTCAATCGGTTCGCCTGCTGTGATTACTGGAGACAAAAGTTATCCTGCCGCACGATTGCCCTCTCTGATGTCGATAAAAAAGTCTCCCTCTTCGGTTGCGGGGCAGCCGTGGAGGCAGGGCGGAAGCTTTTTGCAAGCACCTGAGGCGCGCAGAACTTCTTTCGCCCTGAGCGTATCGTCAAATCCATTTGGTCGCCGTGTCTTTAACAGTTCAAATATTCAATCTCGGCCTTTAACGGATCTTTGCCAATCGCGGCGTCGGTTGTCACAGCAGGAATTAGCATCATTTGAGAAACATTTAAGGCGGAGTTCTTTACGACTAACAAAAATTAAAGAGCTAAAAAAAAAGGCTGATGGTGTTTTGGCAAAAAAAGAAAGCGAAACGGCGATTTCCAAAGCAAAGGAACGGGAACTGAAACGACAAGCGAGAGCAGAAGCAATACATGATGCTGAAGTGGCGGAAGAGCTGTACGGCAAGTTTGTTGCCGGGATGCGTGCGGACAGACTAGCGCGCTGTAACAAGGCTGCCACATTGATTCAGCGCAACTGGCGTGGATGCCTGGCCCGTACTCTGCTGTGTCGCATGATTAATGCTGCAAGGAAAATACAGCAAGTGTTCCGCTCATATTTAGTCAAACTGCTTGCTGCACGTAAAGCAGAGGAGGAACGGCTTGCCCGACTTCGTGCTGAACAAGAAAAACGCGAGTTGGAGGCCGCCCTTGTGCTGCAAAAGCGTGCGCGACAGTTTTTACGACGACTAGAAATTTGGCGCGCATATCTAGCTCGAAGAATGCAACGCTACTACGCCACCAGACGCATTCAGCGCGCGTTCCGTGCCTTTTTGAAATGGCGCGAGGAACACATTGCGGCTCTCATTGAGGCTCAGCGCGTCGAAGATGAACGCCAACGACAAATTGAGATGAACGCCGCCCGTTGCATCCAGTGGGCGCGAAGACGCTACATGAAGCGTAAGGAGGAGAAGGCGGCTCTAGAAAGAGAAAAGCAACGTGAACGAGCTGCGGCAAAAATACAGGCTCTCTTGCGTGGAGTTTTGGCACGAGCGTGGTTCGGATATTACAAGTCTTACAAACGGGAGCAAGAGCTAAAGTCTGCGGCCAACCAAAAACGGATTGTTACGATTCAGAGTTGCGCCAGAGTTCTTCTTGCCGCGCGACTGCGTCGTGAAAAGGAGATTCACCTTACCATGCGCCTTGGTGAGTTGCAGCTCCAACGGTCGGTAGTAAAAGTTCAATGCCAGTGGCGTAGTCGTATTGCGCGAATTAAATATGAACGACTGCGGGCAGTTCGCGAGATGGTGCATCGCTGCGTTGCACGGATTCAGCGCTGGTATAAAAGGTGTGTCATGCGCCAAAGATTTTTCGCAATTTGTGAGACCAACCGCCGCATGAGGATGGCTAAAAAGATTCAGTTTTGGTTTCGTGAGTGCAAGCAACGCATAAAGGAGAGAGAAATGGCTCGCTATTACGCAAAAATGGCCTACAAACGCCGTTTGGCGCTTGTTCAGTCTCAGGCGATTGTTCTTATTCAGGCCTGGTGGCGAAGTGTTATTAGCCGCTTGATTGTCAGGAGTATGCGTGACTCTTTTTTGCGTCTAATGCTTTATGCGGAAGAGCTTCAACGTCTTGGACGGGGCTACGCAGGACGTCGTGCTGTGTTTAGGGTGAAGTGCAGAATTATTAAGGAGGCGAGAATGCGTGTGGAGCATGATATAAAAACCGCCGCAGCTTGCGTTATCCAACGCGCGTGGCGGTGTGCTATGGCAAAGGATATTGTGGAACAGATGCGGCGCCAGGTGGCGGCCAGTGTTTGCATTAGCAAAAATTACCGCAGTTATTTGTGTCGCAAAGAACTTTTTCGTTTGCGTGAAGCAAAGAGGTTGGAGAAGGAGACGTGTACCGCATTGGTTATACAGCGAGCTGTGCGTCAGTTTCTTAAGCGTCTAGAGCTTGTTCGTTTGGACAAGTACTACCGCGAGAAACAAAGAAAAAAACTTATTTTTTTGAGACGTGAGGAGGCGGCGACAAGTATGCAGGCGGCGTGGCGTGGACGCGCAACGCGGATGGCACTTGAACGCGAGCGCGAAGCATTGGCGGCACTTTCAGAGAAGGCGATAAAGATTCAACGGATGTGGCGAGCGTTTAAGTTTCGTATAAATTTAAACCACATTGTTACACGACGCTCCACACTGCGTACGTGCCGCAACAAAGCAGCTCTTACGCTTCAGTGCTTTTGGAGGAGAATGAGGGCCGCAGAAGAAGTTGCATGTCTGCGTGAACTTGTGCGTATCCGCCGCGATAAGGCAATTGTTATTCAGTGCTGGTGGCGCCGGATGTTGGCAATGTGGGAGCTTGAGTATATTAGATCCCAGCGGGAGGACAAAATGTTGCTACAGCTTCATTACATGTGCGAATGGGAAGCAAAGGTGACACTTGTAAACACATTCCTTCGTGTTAGGTCGGCGCAGCACCTCTTGCTTGTTTGCAAACGAAGACAGCTTTTGTTTTCGCTGAACGATCGTGAGCGGGAGCGCTTCTTGAATCGATACACGGCCGCAACAAAGATTCAGGCGGTTTATCGCGGCCACTACCAACGTGTGTATGCCCGTAGTGTTCAACGGCAAAAAGAAGAAGAGGAACGCCAGAGGCGAGAGCGTGATGTCTTGGAAAAAAGAGCTGCTCTCATTATTCAATGTGCATACAGATCGTGGCGGGCAATCCGTGAGGCAAAAACTCTACGCGCTGCAAAACGGGCAAAGGCGCTAGAGGAGCAACTTGAACAGTGCGCCACCGCTGATTCTCACGACGTGGTGCGGCAATTATTTTGGATCTATGAATTTTCCACAAAGCGCGATTTGGTAAAAGAGCGCCTTCAGTCCATGAACAAACGTGTAAAGGCGGCCTCAGTGATACAGTGCGTAGTTCGCCGATGGTTTGCACGGCGGCGATTAGAGGAATTACGGCGCGATGCTCTTTATACGCGAGCAGCAAGAATCATTCAAAGCCATTGGAAGAAATACTGTACGTGCAAGATGCAGAAGGAGTTAAATAAAAAACGGCGTGCCACAATTGTAATTCAAGCATGCTTTCGCGGCAACAGCGTGCGGCGTGAGTGGAAAAAGTGGAGGGAACAACTGGCATATAAAAAACAAAACCAAGCACTAGAAGAAAATATTTACGATTCTGCTGCCACTTTGTTGCAGTCGTGTTGGCGGCGCAATACCGCTAAACGACTAGCAGATCGGGTGCGAGAGCAGCGGCAACGAGAAAAAGAGTGGCGCTTGTTGAACGAGGCAGCTAGCACGATTCAACGTGCGTACCGTCGTTACAGAATGTATTCTGTAATTTGAAAAAAAAAAGAAAGAAAGAAAGAAAAAAAAAAAACAATATTATATGGTAACAATAATACTAGTATATGTATATTTTTTGTTTTTTGGTTAGTTTACTAAATGCCATTTTAGGCTATTTGTATTTTATATACGTTGAGCTGCAAATGTTTTAGAAGAGGTGTGCAGAGAGTAGCAGATACAAATGTGAAGATCGTTAAAAAATGAAGCAGAAATTTCCGTTTTTGTTTTTATAAAGGAGAGTTATTTTGATAGTCTTTTTTACATATATTTATCTATGTATATACATATATCTATATTTATATATCTATATTTATATAGATAACTTTCTCTCTTATTTATTTGTATTGGTATTTATAGACACGTTTATCATTTTTGCAGAGGGAACAGCATGTCGGAAATTGCTCCGCATCGTTGTTTTGTTTCGGCGGAGCTTCCTTTTTGTGTCCCTGTGACACGTACTCGGTCAAGCTCTTCTCCGCATATTGTAAGCGATCTTCAGGGAGAGAAGCGAAAAATGGTCGAGGCCTTTATCCCGCCATGGTTTAGTCGTGCATGTCTTGACGAGGTTACAACAGGCCTGCGGCCTCTGAAAGAGATCACAAAACAGTCTGAAGAGAGTTTACTCACCACTGGGAAAGCGCTGCAGACAGATGTACCTGAGATTGGAAAAGCATCAGAATATCACGTTGGTGAAGTCTTTTCTGGCTGGCGTCCGCTAGATTTTTCTGCGGATTCAGCTAACTTGCATACACAGTTGAACCCTGGACGCCTCGCAAGAACAGCGGCTGAAGAAGAGGGTATTGGCGAAGAGAAGGAAAAAGGGACGGGGGCAGAAAAATTAACTTGGCGGGAAGAAATGTTGCGTGAGTCGTTTCCTTCATTTACGCCGCAGCTGCTGCTCCATGGATTCTACAGGAACGACGTGCTTGTGGATGTGACACGCACACGACGCCTGAAGCGGCTGCGTGACAAGGCCAGCGGAAATGTTGTAGAAGAGGTTTACTTACAAGAGGACGCTGGCGCCAATCCAGCAAAGGCGACTGTCGTTGGGGTGGTGTCGCGGGAAATAACCATCGCCAGGCCTGCCGATTTTTGTTTTGCACCTTTTTCAAAGGATGCAGTGACAACAGCACCAGCGCATTGTTCTGCGAATATGTTTCCTCCAGCGCATTTACTTGCTGAGAAAACCCCTTTTGAGGTTGGTTTCACGTTTGGTGAATATATTGTTGGAAAGAACTTAAGCAAACGGGGTGCTGAAACAAACGTGGTTAAGGATGAAAAGGAGGAACCCTCTCAAAAAGAATTTGAGGTCATACCAACTCTATATGTTGTTGCTGACGACCCAAATATTCCACCACCCATGCTTTCCGCGCAGAAGGAGATTATTTCCCGTCTAAACGGCGGAGATTACAACGATGACTGCCTAGAGGTGAAAACTGTGAAAAGTCTCCTGGAAGAACGTCCTCTATGGAATACAAAATGCCTCCTTGAGGCCATTCTTCAATCTGGCACTTGCCCACGCAAGCACATTAATAAAAAGATAATGTCATGCTTGACTTATGTAATTAGGAACGGCCCCTTTAACCGGCTGCGCATTCGTCTTGGATTTGACCCGTACGCTAGCTATACGACAGCCCCACTACAGAGGCTAGCGGTTAAAATTAATCGCCGTTCGGAGTTGGGCATTTTTTTGCGCGACATCAGTCGCGTCCCACACATTGCAGATGCTTTAAAAGAGGTGGCGAAATCGTGGACTCAACAAAGTGCGACAGACGCCAGTAACCGGGTGTCTTTGCTATACCGTCCTAGGAGTACATTGTTTCAGGAGCTCACAAAAGTCATTTGTGATGGACGGCTTTATTTGGCCTTACAATTTATAGACCTCTGTGATGATCCATTTTTAAGGAGTATACTGGATAATGTACCTGAAGCTGCCTCCATGCCCTTGTGGCGACGATCCGAGGTAAATGGGTGGATCGGCGAAGCAGGTTACAACAGAGCCACTACATATATAACAGACGTGCTTTTGGATTTGATTAAAAAAAATTTGGCACCAGAACTTGAAAGACTTAGAAGAAACCCATCTTTTACGGAAGAACGAGAAAAACGATGTTTAATTTCAGGCTCGCTTCCAACACTAACCAACACTGACTGCGGAGAGGACGCGGCGTCGTTTAGCAGCGCTGCCTCTTCGGCGTTTTCTTCTTTTGCTTCTAGCCTGGAGTAGAAAGTTGTATGTCGTACTTGTTGTTGTTTTTGTTGTTGTTGCTGTTTTTTTCCTGATTGTGGCAAGTTTTCTCACACATGGTCTTACTGGTACCAGCTCTAGTATTATTGTTATTTTTTTTGCTGTTGCTATTGCTTTAATTTCTTTGTTTTTTTTTTTTTTTTTTTTTTTTTTTTTTTTTTTTTTTTTTTTTTTTTTTTTTTTTTTTTTTTTTTTTTTTTGAAATTTTGTTTATTCGTATTTGTGATAATAAAAAAGAACATTGGCGAATGGGTCACAGCTACCGCCCCATCAGTGCCTACATGCTCCACTACACAAACACAACGGGAAATAACGGTCAGTAACATACCTAATGACATCCCTTTCGCGCGTTTGTGATGGACTTCAAGGTATACATGTGTACGTATATGCAAACCGCCAAATTGATGCCCCCCCAGCGGCGGAGGGTGGGGGCGCTCCACGGCAAGAAAAAACGTTGCGGGGCGCCTCAACATGCACGCACCCTCCACAGTAACGTCACTTCCCCCGTACCGGGCCCTCACAGCATTTGCCGTCGCATATCATGCCACATGCCGGGCAAACAAAACTCACCAGCCATACGTTTTCTGTGCCTTGTGTGTGTGTGTCAGGACGCGCCCCCTTTCTGCCCGTGCCGAACCCCCGCCCTTCATTGTACCTCCTGCAATGTGTAATGAGGGGCGTTCCGCGGGCGCACCGGCTATTGCATCCGGTGCACTCCGCCTTTGTACTGCTTTCCAATTCTATGCTCTCGCCGTCGCCCAGGGTCTTTCCCGTCCCCGGGCTGCTGGTCAACGGCGCCTCACTCAACGGACCCAACTAGACCCATGATGGTAGTGCATTCTCCGCCCCACCACCCCCGGAGTCACGAGCGAACACCCCATTGCCCTGCACTCCATTTTCGCGAGACTCGACTCAACCGTGGCCGCGGCGTCACAGCACGCCACACCCCCATGCCGCACAACGCCTGTGCCAGCATCAGAGCCAGGCAAAACGCACGCAGCGTGTCCCCTTGAAGTGCCCACACACACGACCACACAGGCCGCCAACCACGGCAGCCGCAGCATGCGGGCTCACACCGCCAAAGCTCTGAAGGGCGACCCCCAAAAGGCACAGGCGACTTCTCCGCTGCAACAGTGGCACTGGGATACTTTACAGCAAGGAGGCCCCGTTTCTCAGCAGCAGCCAGCGCGCACTCCATTTTGGGAGCGGTTTGCGCCCATGAGGTGCTCACTGCACAACGTGGTAGCAGCATCCAAGCCGCACTGCAACACCAAGCTCCTGACGTCCCTGCAGCTGTGGCGGGCAACCAAGGCAAGATCGTCCGCAAAAGAGCCTGGTCGCAGGGCCAGTGCCTCTAAGAGTCGTCTGCCCAATGAGCCCACTACGATAAGCGGTACGTGCTCCAGTGCCGTTATCTGGGAAACTCCACACCCGGGGCGGTCTGCGGTGACACCCAAACGAGGCAGCCGTCCGCTGGCGGTTCCCCCTGCCGGAAAGGACGCCGACCNCAGCGTTGCGGCCTGCCCAACATGGGGCATTCATGCCGGAACACAGACTGTTGCGGCGTCAGCGTGGGCTCAGTAACCCCCCGTGTGCGTGCCGCCATGATGCGCTCCATCGGCTTGCGGAGGCAGCTTACCACTGTTACGGGCGGTGCGAGTCGCGCCCAGTTGCCAACTTCAAGAATAACGTGCGCAACGCCTCGCCCAGCACAATGTCGACAGCCAGCTGAAAACTCTTACGCTCCACCCGTCTTGCAGGAAGCGTGTGGAACTATCTGTGTTTGCGCATGCGTTGTGCGGAAAGCCAGGTAAGGTGGCTTGCCCACAGGTACAACGTGGGAACCGCACCATCAATCACCAGTGCCGGTGTATGTTGAGGGGCGTGCCGCGTGCGTCTACACTCCATCACTGCGGTGGGTGCTGTGCCCAACTGAAAGCTATGGGCGGCGTTCCTACCATCATGTGCGTGCTGCCTATTTGTTTCATCCATCTCCGCAAGTTCCGGCATTCAAAATGGCGGTGTGGCGCGTCCCCGTGCAGCCAATAACGTCACCTGCGCGTCTCTAAAACGGCACCACGCGTTTGCGAGCAGCAAGGTCATGGTGAGTCGGCCTTACTTCACACCATCGGTTGGTACCAGTGGCGGATGTGTGCCGGCGGTGCATCGTCGTCGCCGATCCGGCCATCATACAGTACGGCTGTGGTGACGGCCGCCTGGGAAGGCATCACGCTGCACAATCCCCTGCGACGCAGCCCAGTGAAAACATCACGTCAGGCACCACCACGCGATGGTATTGCCACGGTATCCCAAGGGCGCCTCGCGGTCGCAAGCCGGCGGGTGTGCGTTGGCGCATGCAGCAATGAGCTGCGCTCCCCCGTCAGGCCTGGTCTGACGGGTTGTCGTCGCCTATCGGAACCGTCACCCCTCCGCAGCGGAAACAGCGGAAGGCGCCGTAGTGCTGGCAGCCAAAAAGACAAGAGCCCACAACATCAGCAAAGAAAACGTTGATCCCACTGGGATGGCACATGGTCACACACGCATCGCAAAAAATCTTACCGAGATCCAACCATTCGGCCTGCAGCAGTCCAGCCACGTTACACCGCATTCCGCGCTACGACGAACCAGAATCCTCCCACACACACCCGCCCCAGAGCAAAATGATGCACAGGATGCTGCCGATGGTACATCAGCACGTGCGCCAAAACCTTCTCATGACATCCACGCCCCAGCAAGACACGGCAGCTCCCAGTGCGGCATGAAGTTGAGGCGCTTGTGGCGCAATACCTCCCAGAGAGGGGAAATACACCCACACGGTCCCACCCGGCAACACAGTGTATTGTGCCATGGCGCCACGCCGAGGTGGCCGGCATCGGCGGGGAAAGCGTGCTTCCAGAAACAAACAGTTCACCAAAAAAAAGCCCACCCACAACAATAGCACCAGCACAATCCCCACGCAAAAAAAAGCACGGCGCCCGCACCCATCAAACCCACCTACACTCTGCCCAGAGCAGTGCCTGTGGCGACCATACGGCGTGATGCCCACTGCCCGTGCGCGCTGCCAGAAAACAAGAGACACCCCTGCATCGATGCCAGTCTTCATCGACATGTTTTCATGGCGCTGGGCAGCGGACATAGGCTGGTCACCAAACACCACTGCACCCTACAAGGTGACAACCCAGTGCGGATAGAGAGAGACGTGGCACTGCCGCAGTGAAGCCATGCTCGGTAATAGACGAACCGCTTCAGTCCCCTGGTGCCCATGCGGTGGCAGCGTTGCTACCGCACTGTGGAGAGCGTCACACAACGGGAAAGCAGCCCCACCCCATAAAATGCAAGCAGCAGAGCAAAGCAAACTAAATAAAAAACAAAACACAAAAAATAAAAAATAAGACACGGCAGCGTTTCGCCGTCCAAAAGCCGTGAGTGGTCCAGCGTGCAGCACATGGCCCAGCTGCGCGCTCAGGGGGACACGCACAACACAGCCAATCACACCGGCGCTCCAGTGGACAAACGACACACGCACACATACATGGCCACACTGCACTCAACCTTCCCAAAGTGCGTCGCGCATGGTGGTGCGCATCTCCCGTTCCTGTGGCATCCAACAGTCGCACATCGCCGCACAATTTGCCAAGGCCCAGTTTCCATTTGGCATCTTCCTAGACAAACAAAAACAAAATAAACAACAAAGCAGTAAATACAAACAAGGCTCCCCAAAACTCAGCAAAACAAAGGCTGAGCTACAGGCCAGCAAGACAGCGTTGCTCCAGGGCAAAGCAACCACATGTAAGGTGGAACACCGCATGCTGCAGATAACAAGAAAACAAAATAAAAAAAAACATACCAATGGAAAAATCATCATAGGGGTGTTCTTCGGCGTGCGGTTGCCCTGTGCGTGTTCTATTGGAAACATAAACTCACACACACTCACACATACATTTACTTCTTCGAGACATGCCACTCAGGACTCTATACACAGTATGCCACGCGTAGTAACAGGGAACACAGTAATTAGCCATTGCTTTCGTTCATAACAAAACAACACAAAAAGA